>JBBPBX010010135.1:0-21563 GCA_038048925.1 Garcialebias charrua | reverse complement strand
AAAAATACTACCCCAATTCATGCTCAATAATCCAGGTTGAAATTCCAGCAAAGTTAGGTCAGCTCCTCTGGATGTTTTTTTTTTTTTTTAACATTTTGTCTTTCATCCAAAAGACTTGATCAGTCCAAGGAGCCACAACAAACTCAGTCTTATAAATAGCACCTTCACATAGTGGGTCAACCAGTTTGATGGTGCTCAGATGGTTTCTGGAGTCCACCCTCTCCCCCGCTGACTCGTTTGAGGCATCCATGGCCAAAGTGGTTCAAAATATCCTGAATCATGCTCAATAATCCAGGTTAAATATCCAGCAAAGTTAAGTCAGGTCCTCTGACTTAACTTTGCTGGATATGTCAAAAATACATAAACCATAAAGTAAACATGTCAATTCAATATACTGTGACCAAAATCTCTGGCTCTTAACTGATTTAAGCAGGTTTTGCAGTAAATCACAACAAAAAGGCCGTCTTGCTTCCATAAAAAAAAAAACTATCCAAAGTGCTTCTGTAAAATTTGCTAAAAGTTTTCTTTCAGGTAAAAATTGTACATGAAGCATTGGAAAATGATTCATACTTTTGACAAAATATATCTGTTCATAAAATTAGTGCAAGTTGTAACTTTGAGACCCTGAGAAGGCCCAAACAACCCTGGTGCTGCACAGATTCTTCACAAAAGTAGAATATTTTTAGGTGTAACAAAATGTGGAAACTAACATAAACCCCATCTGCAGAAAGGTTTTCAATTCAGTTTATTTATATAGCTCCGTCACAACTAAGTCATTTCAGTTTTGAGGTTTTTGTGTGGTTTCACAAAATAATAGTTACATATTACATATTACATATAATAGTTACATATAATAAGTTCATATTCATTCATTCAACCTTTATTTAGGCAGGTTAATCCTCAGATTTTAAACTTTACATCCAAAGTTCAGCAAATTCCTGCATCCAGAGATCAAACTTGATTGAAGGGTAGCTATTGCAAGTAAACAATATGGCTTAATGCACCTATACACACACACACACACACACACACACACACACACCACACACGCGCACATGCACACGTTATATCATGTCATGTTTGTATATATGCAAACATTTAAAGATCTTTGAATTTACTGAACTCAAACTTTTTTTTAAACGGGCTCCAAAATAGTTTTAACTTGCATTTTTAAACAAACTATTTACTTGCTTGTGTGAAGTGATATACAAATTATAAATAAATAAATAAATAAATACACTAAATAAATAAATAGGTTATTGTTATTGTTCTCTTTTAACAAATATTTTTAATTTCAAAAATTATTTGCCAAGTTTTTAAATTGATTTATTTTGTAATTCAAGCAGGAACTGTCTAGTCAGGAGTCCTGTTCTTTGTTCTGTAAAGTTTTTATGTTTTTATGTCCTGGAATTGGCCCTATAGATTATTTTGTCATCTTTTTGCTGGCCTTTTTCTTTTTATCAAATAAATTTGTGGCGTTGCAGCTCATTTTCAGTCGCTTCCGGTGGGAAATGAAAAATGCTTTTCGATCATTTTAGCTCGTAGTATTTGACAGAGAGAAGACAGGAAAGCCTTTTTACATTTCCTTTAAATTGATCATTTATCAAAGTTAAGAATTGTATTTATTTATTAAAAACTACAAAGAAATAAAAAACTTCTCAACATTAGCGCAAGTTGTTCATAGATAACCGTCAGCATCTCGAGAATCTTGTGAAACCTCACCTCCAGCCCTCTGATTCATTAATCCTTTGAGAAAGCTGCATAATGACACCCATATTTACGAGGAGGAAGAAGTGGATGCGCCCTCTTAACGTA
This sequence comes from Garcialebias charrua, assembly GCA_038048925.1. NCBI lineage: Eukaryota > Metazoa > Chordata > Actinopteri > Cyprinodontiformes > Rivulidae > Garcialebias > Garcialebias charrua. The sequence goes on along the minus strand of JBBPBX010010135.1, from coordinate 19,748 downwards.
TTATGGTCAAGATCAGGACACAGAGCTAATATTTAGCTGCATATGAGGCTCGTTTTTCTTCTGTACCTGCTGTATTGATTGCCGATGCTTCATTAAACCAGGCAATTTAGGAACAGGAGAGCTGCAGCCTGCCATCCTGCCGCAGCATTCTCCTTTTCTAAACCTCACATCTTCAGTGTCGTCTTCTTCCCCCACATTCTCTTTCTCACTGTGCCTGAGTGCTACACTGGATGCTTCAATAAAACATGGGATGCCTAGCACTGCAGCATTCTGCCTCACTTATGTCAAACCCTCGTGTGTACCGTATCAATATTTCATCACTTCTAAAGTTTAGGATGAAAATCTCAGTGTGAAAAAGCAGAGATGGTATGAGCATCACAACAGGGCTTCATGTTGAACTGAAACTAACTGAATTTAAGAAAAACAGTTCATTTCGAAAAGTCAAAATGGTGACTTACTATGAATTATTGTAAAAACATTATTAACTAATTCATTATACAAATAAAATAATATTCTTTTTTTCATATCAGTATAGAAGTATAGTGCTGAAGAACAGTCTATTACCGGTACTCACATGTTGTGCAGTGTTGTCTGTTGTCTCCAGCAGTTTGCACAACCCTCTTCTTTTACGTTCAGCATCAGGGGCCTCATGTATCAAAGACTTGCGTGGATTTCTTACTGAAAAGTGACGTACGGTCAAATCCAGAAAAGTGTCTACGCACAAAAAAATCCAGATTTATCAAGCTGTGCGTACACCGGTATCCACGCACATTCCTTTTGTACATCACAATGAACGTGGAACTGAGCGCACGTGAGACACCTCCCCTGACACGCCTACATTTACATATGTTAAACAGATGCAAATTACTTCCTGCATGTGTGAAGGACATGTTTGTTTGATCCCTGCGCGATCAGAAATGATCTCTAGATTCAGGAAAACAATGGATTTAATATAATATGAGTGAGGACAAACATCCTAAGTAAGAATAGTAATAAACTGTGTTCATCACGCAAAGAACGAGTGATTGTGTGCCGGTATTCGTGTGCGCGCACGCTGCTGTCAGGTGCGCCACCGGCTCATTCATTCATTCTGAGTGAAAATATTAACTTTGCGCACGAGTTAATTACCATAATTACTGTAAACACAGAGGAACTTACTTGGATGTTTGCTAGAACATAGATCTTCGTTTATTTAATAGATGATATGAAGAAACGAGTCTCTGCGTCTCAGTGGAGACTTTTCATGACATGACGTGATGTTGGAGTCTCCAAAGCGCGCGCTGCAGCCTTGTGCGCAATCTGTTTGTCTGTGAAGCTTTTACTCCCATACAAGTTATAAATGGTGTACTTTCACGTGTCATTTTGGAGACATCTACAATAAACACAGATAATGACACACCTCCACTGCCGTGTAACACCGGCGAGGGTGCACGCGCGCTCAAAGCGCGACCATAACTCAGCCTTTGGGATCATATGGATGAGACCATTCCATTGGACATGAATCGGCTTTGTGTGGACTGGACTGGCACAGCCCTGATCGACCTGCCAGCTCCCTCTAAGCTCCTGTGGAACCCCAGTTTCTGCACGTGCACGCGTGATGCGCGGCCCCTGTGTTGCGCCAGTGCGCAGCAGTGCCAAACTGAAAAATGATTATTTCTGAAAACGGCTGATAAGCCATATCCTAGATCAGAGAATTATATCTGTTTATAAATAAATGCTCTGCGTGTTACACTATCTATATCCTCCAGTAAGGCTGAATGTATCCGTTCCTGTTACATTTATTTTTTGCACAACTTTGCGCGTCCATGTGGATGTACTTGTTAATCGTGTGTTTGGTGGGAATATTAATCATTTTCACATCATGAACAGTTAATAGTAATAATAATAATAATAATAATAATAATAATAATAATAATAATAATGAATTCAATTTATAACGCACTTTTCATTAATGAAAATCTCAAAGTGCTACAAAGTGCAACAGAATTAAATGTCGATAAAACAAATAATAAAACAGTTAAAATCAACAACAGTATCAGCTATGATCAAAAGTAGAATCATGAGGAGTAGAGTATGCTCGGTTGAAAAGAAAGGTCTTCAAGCCGCTCTTAAAGTCAACCACAGACTGTGGGGCTTCAGTTTCTCAGAATCACCTGTAAGTGTCGCCAAAGGAACAAGAACCACAGAAACGTGCGTACGCAAGCAGGGGAGCTGGGGCCTCATGTATCAACCGTGCGCACGCACAAAAACCGTGCGCACGTCACTTTCCACGCAAAACTCCGTATGTATCAAAACTGAACTGAACGTGAATATCTGCGCACCTCCACGCAAGCTCCCCTGTTGGCGTACGCACGTTTCTGTGGTTATTGTTCCTTTGGCGACACTTACAGGTGATTCAGAGAAACTGTGTCCATGATCCGCTCATTCTCAATCAGTTCATCTGGACAGTTTCTTTTTAGCAGAAACGTTTCACCCAGGGTGAAACGTTTCTGCTAAAAAGAAACTGTCCAGATGAACTGATTGAGAATGAGCGGATTTGACACCTGGACTATTGAGAATTAACTTTCTTGTGTCCATGATGTGAAAACAATCATTAATCCCACCAAACACACATGATTAACGATTATTACATCCACATGGACGCAATTAGATGAGTGGATATAAAAGCATGCGCCAAATAGTGGCAACGATATTGACAACAATGAGATGTGATTTCTTTAAATAAGAAGTTAACCAAGCTGTACCAACATGCCTACGTTTAGGTCAGTGTGTAGCGCGCTTGCCTTTAGTTCCAAAGGTCATGAGTTCGAATCTCGCATGGTACAACGTTTTTCTTTTTTTTTTTCGTTCCAGATTTAAATACACATGAAAACTATTTACAAAACAAGAAATCGTCTGCTTCCTTTCATTTCATGTATTGTTCTATTTCTTGTTGTTTCATTAAATAGTTTTCCTGTGTTCTTTAAATCTGGAATGAAAAAAAAAAAAAACGTTGTACCATGCGGGAGTCGATCTCACGACCTTTGGGACGAAGGGCAAGCGCGCTCACCACTAACCTATACAGGCATGTTAGAACAGCTTGGTCAACTTCTTATTTAAAAGTGGATGGTTTGTTTTGCGCTGAACGTGCCAAATAAAGCCTTTTTCCGTGCTTCTCTGCCTCACACAGACGTGTCTCCTGTTCACAGTCCGTGAAGTTCCTCTTTTTTCCACGTTCCGACATGATTTGCAATGGAGCAGAGACGACATTCCTGTCGTGCATGGCATATTTAAATGAATTTGCATATTTATACGGAGGCGTGTCAAAGGCGGAGTCGGCCACTCTCTCATGTGCGCTCAATTCCACGTTCATTGTGATGTACAAAAGGAATGTGCGTGGATACCGGTGTACGCACAGTTTGATAAATCCGGATTTTTTTGTGCGTAGACACTTTTCTGGATTTGACCGTACGTCACTTTTCAGTAAGAAATCCACGCAAGTCTTTGTACATGAGGCCCCTGGCGTGGAAATGTACGTGGATGCGCAGATATTCACGTTCATTACAGTTTTGATACACATGGGGTTTTGCATGGAAANCAGATATTCACGTTCATTACAGTTTTGATTTTGCATGGAAAGTGACGTGCGCAATGTTTTTGTGCGCACGCACGGTTGATACATGAGGCCCCAGGGGCTCCAAATGGCCACAGCATAAGCTCTTCGATTTTTTTTTCTTTTTTATAAGTTCATTTAGCTTTCCCCAGGCTCCGATGTTCTTGCATCAACACGTCTTCAAAGAAAGTTGCATTCTAATCCAAAGATTTCAGGATTTGCAACAGATTGCTGCAAACTTTTTAAAACCCAGGTTTCTTCAGTAAATAAAGTACGCTCTGTTCTATTTTGTTAGCAGCCTGAAGGTTGTGTCTCACCGCTGGGTGAACGTCTTTCACCAGGGAATCTCCAAGTGTCTTGGAAACATTCGAGGGGTTCTCAATCTCCTCAAGTTGCAGAGTTTTGCACTTTTCCTGCTTGAGGTTTGAAAGTAAAAAAAAAAAAAAGTGTGCAACTACCCTTCCATCCATGCTTCCATTACCATTACTCCACTGGGGCCTCATGTACAAAGACTTGCGTGGATTTCTTACTGAAAAGTGACGTACGGTCAAATCCAGAAAAGTGTCTACGCACAAAAAAATCCAGATTTATCAAACTGTGCGTACACCGGTATCCACGCACATTCCTTTTGTACATCACAATCAACGTGGAATTGAGCGCACATGAGAGAGTGGCCGACTCCGCCTTTGACACGCCTCCGTATAAATATGCAAAGTCATTTAAATATGCCATGCACGACAGGAATGTCGTCTCTGCTCCATTGCAAATCATGTCGGAACGTGGAAAAAAGAGGAACTTCACGGACTGTGAACAGGAATCACTTCTGAGTGAGGCAGAGAAGCACGGAAAAAGGCTTTATTTGGCACGCTCAGCGCAAAACAAACCATCCACTTTTAAATAAGAAGTTGACCAAGCTGCTCTTACATGCCTGTATAGGTTAGTGGTGAGCGCGCACGCCCTTCGTCCCAAAGGTCGTGAGATCGACTCCCGCATGGTACAACGTTTTTTTTATTTTGTTTATTCCAGATTTAAAGAACACAGGAAAACTATTTAATGAAACAACAAGAAATAGAACAATACATGAAATGAAAGGAAGCAGACGATTTCTTGTTTTGTAAATAGTTTTCATGTGTATTTAAATCTGGAAGGAAAAAAAAAAAGAAAAACGTTGTACCATGCGAGATTCGAACTCATGACCTTTGGAACTAAAGGCAAGCACGCTACACACTGACCTAAACGTAGGCATATTGGTACAGCTTGGTTAACTTCTTATTTAAAGAAATCACATCTCATTGTTGTCAATATCGTTGCCACTATTTGGCGCATGCTTTTATATCCACTCATCTAATTGCGTCCATGTGGATGTAATAATCGTTAATCATGTGTGTTTGGTGGGATTAATGATTGTTTTCACATCATGGACACAGTTTCTCAGAATCACCTGTAAGTGTCGCCAAAGGAACAAAGACCACAGAAACGTGCGTACGCCAACAGGGGAGCTTGCGTGGAGGTGCGCAGATATTCACGTTCAGTTCAGTTTTGATACATACGGGGTTTTGCGTGGAAAGTGACGTGCGCACGTTTTTTGTGCGTGCGCACGGTTGATACATGAGGCCCAAACTGGTGCCCATGTCCAGTTAGCACTGTGCAAGAGGCGGGGGACACCCTGGACAGGTCTCCAGTCCATCACAGGGACACATAGAGACAAATGAGACAAACAGACATTCACTCTCTTACTCACACCTAGAGACAATTTAGTTATCAATCAGCCTAACATGCATGTTTTTGGTCTGTGGGAGAAACTGGAGTACTTGGAGAAAACCCACACATGCACAGACAGAACATGAAAACTCCACCCATAAATGTCCCAGGCCGGGATTTGACCTTGCGACCTTCTTGCTGAGAGGCAGCAGCTCTATCAGCTAAGCCACTGTGCCAATTTCTCTAAATAGTCGTGGGTATTTAGAAATTTGTTTCAGTAGAGCTGTGTTTGACACATGCACAGGAGCTCTCATCCCTGAGAAAACATGTCCAAGTCCCACAACTTCACAGATTGGAAATAATAATTTATTTAAAAAACCCTACTTCATATCTATTTTCATATCAAAGCTGTACTCCAGTAGAATAAACTCTAATCTGTGGGCCAAGGTGGGTAATGAAATCATTGGGCAGCATGGTGGCACAACTGGTAGAGCTGCTGCCTCTCAGCGAGAAGGTTGCCGGTTCAAATCCCGGTCCGGGGCCTTTCTGGGTGGAGTTTGCATGTTCTCCCCGTGCATGCGTGGGTTTCCTCCGGGTACTCCGGTTTCCTCCCACAGACCAAAAAACATGCTTGTTAGGCTGATTGGTGACTCTAAATTGACCCTAGGTGTGAGTGTGAGAGTGGATGGTTGTTTGGTGTGAGTGAGACAGGTCCCTCTTGTAAATGAGTCCCCGTGACTCAACGAGGCTAGCCTGTATAAATAAAGGTTGAATGAATGAATGAATGAATGTATGTGGCCTATAGACAGTTTTAAAAGTTGGTCATGTGACGACAAGATGTACATTTAAAGAATTGTTTATTGTTAATTAAGTCATTTTTTAATAATAGTTGACGCCCAGCAGGACTATATCCTAAATGTTGCATTTGTTGCGCAGTTTAATATTTTTTGTCAAGTATACCAACAACATAGTGGCGTTATGGATTTTTCCACTTTATTAGACATATTTGAACCGATGCAATTTATAAGGCGTTCATTATATGCTGTTTGTGTTCCGTAGATCATTCATTTTTGTGTTTGCACTGCCTGACTTCACTGAAGAGCCACGCTTAAAGGAATAATCACCAACTCTTCTTTTAGAAAGACTCTGGAAAAACTTACTGTTGATGACAGCCAGGCATGGTTTCTCTCTGTCCTGACGTTTCTTCACAGCATTCATGGAAACCAGGAAGTGGCATTCGTCACTTTTTGTCATCCATCATTGAAGTTGTTTCTTTACCTGGTGAACTGCTGTCTTACAGAATAATTTTTTATTTTCTAGCTGTTAGACTGTTGAAATATTCTGGAAAAGTCATTTTACTTTGTTTTAAATTGTGCTGCAGATTTGAGAAACAAGTGCTGATGCAGTTTAACAATGCAAATGCTGACATTTAAAGAAAAGCAAGATGAATGAGCATTCTGCACACATGAATATGAAAAGAGTTCTTTGTGTGTCTTCTTGTTTTGTCTGATGCAATCTCTGTCTTTTGCAGCAAAATGAGTCAGAAAGATGAAGGAAAAAGTAATTATAAGCCTTACTGTGCATTATTGAGACACATCTTTTGGTCATGAATGCTTCCTACACTTGTAGCACATCAGGATTTCATGGCAAAGTTCTCTTATGCCGTTGTACCAATTCACAGTTCTGAATGCAAGCAGTTTGTCAGGAAACAGTCATTAGCTAATTACCAACATTTGTTGAATACAGCCAGCTAACGTGTTGCAACTGATGATGTCACACGTTGGGTAAACATGCTGGAAGCGCTCATACGGACAAGAGCACTGACAGAAACTGTTTCACTTCTTGTCGTTGACATAAAAAAACAGCTTCTTTCTTTCTTTCTTTCTTTCTTTCTTTCTTTTTTTTCTGTCACCACTGAGACCAGTTTTCTAACACAAAGATGCTTGAGGCAAACTCTGAAGGAACACAACATTCTGAAACACACTCTTGTATTTGAAAATCATCAGCTTCCCAGTAGTTTTCTACGGAAGCGCATTGCATTCAACCATGAAAATATTTTTTTGGAGCTTATGTAGTAAAAACGTGATAATTATGTAGTAAAAACGTGATAATTATGTAGTAAAAACGTGATACTAAGTAGTAATAACGTGATACTATGTAGTAAAAACGTGATACTATGTAGTAAAAACGTGATAATTATGTAGTAAAAACGTGATACTAAGTAGTAAAAACGTGATACTATGTAGTGAAAACGTGATACTATGTAGTGAAAACGTGATAATTATGTAGTTAAAACGTGATAATTATGTAGTGAAAACGTGATACTTACGTATATAATTAAAATGCGATACTAATTCAGGAGGAGCGTTTCCTTTAAATAGAGTAGACCTGCAAACTTCCACATATGTCAGATGGGACAATGGACTGCTGCCTTTCAATGCAGATGATCCAGGTTCAAATCCGACCTGGTCTGACTGATTTTTTTTTTTCTTCTTTGGATTATTTATATAATAATATTTATGCTGAAAATACTTTGCTTATCAGCGTGATTGGGGTGTAATGTGGTTAAGTGACGTCTTAATTTATTAGGCTTCATGCTGTCCGCTGCTAATATTTTAAGACATAACAGACACACCGGTCTTTCCTCATCTCCCACCTTCGTCACAGTGAAGCCAAGCGCTGTCTTCGCCTTTCTTTTCATCCCTGTTAAATATTTCTCCATGCTGTATCTTCACTGCACTTTCTAAAACTTCTCATGCGCTGCTGTGGCTTCTTACTCTGTGAAAAAACTATTCTGTGCGCTCAGTCTGACAATAACAGCGCCACTGCCCCTACTGGCGCGGATGTGTAATTACACTTACCATTTCATACAGTTCAATACAGTATTATTAAAATGTAAACACTCAACAAAAAACCTATCAAAAGTAATGGCAAAAGACTGAAAATAGTTTATATTTTTACAATAAATGCATGTACAAATAAGCTAACAGGGAGTGCCTGTATGTTGTTTTTTTTATTTCGTTTTACGCAAGTTGAAGCAGTTGAAAGACTTCAGCTTTAGGGCTTAAAATTTGTTTACAGAACTCCTTTGTTTGTTTTTTTTGTTTGTTTTTTTTGGATGTGGGGCCCACATCCGATTGGCGGGCAGGAACATCTTGTGAAGGTCTCCCAAGAAGCAGTCTACACTTGTAAACATGTAGGTCAACTAAGGGTAATCATTGCTGTGAATAATCACGAAGTTGCTGCTGATCTGTTCATGTTGCTGTGTTTGTTCGTGCTCACCTGCTAGCTCATACAAACTCATGATTGTACTGCTATTCGTGTGATGTTTCTGTGCTGTTAGTGCCTATTGTATTTTAAGGAAATTTTAACTTAGTTCATATCTTATATGTTACCGTTTTTCTATTACATTTTATTGTTTTATGTAATTGGGACCCTGTGTACATAATCTCGCTGCACTGCACACATCCCATTGCGAACAACAATAAAGAATCTCTGTGTGTGACATTACATTGTGATTCTTCAAAGTGATTATTATGGTTAGATATTACTGAGTCTAACAGCGTCAGGGTAGAAGCTGTTCCTCAGGCTAGTGGTTCTACTTCATGCTACTCAACCTCCTTCCTGGGTGTGTGTGTGCATGTTCTTAACAAACCTGAGCATCACTTACACACGAAGGGCATGGAGAAGCCCCATGTGAATGCTACAGGACACTTACAAGGCCTTAATGATGTAAGTTCAGAGATTTGTCAACAGTTTGGTGTATTTCTTTAACTTTGACCTGTTATGTTGTTGCTCTGAGGTGTTAGTAACTGTAATTGGACTATTTCGTGTAATGTCACACACAGAGATTCTTTATTGTTGTTCGCAATGGGATGTGTGCAGTGCAGCGAGATTATGTACACAGGGTCCCAATTACATAAAACAATAAAATGTAATAGAAAAACTGTAACATATAAGATATGAACTAAGTTAAAATTTCCTTAAAATACAATAGGCACTAACAGCACAGAAACATCACATGAATAGCAGTACAATCATGAGTTTGTATGAGCTAGCAGGTGAGCACGAACGAACACAGCAACATGAACAGATCAGCAGCAACTTCGTGATTATTCACAGCAATGATTACCCTTAGTTGACCTACATGTTTACAAGTGTAGACTGCTTCTTGGGAGACCTTCACAAGATGTTCCTGCCCGCCAATCGGATGTGGGCCCCACATCCAAAAAAAAAAAAAAATAAAAAAAACAAAGGAGTTCTGTAAACAAATTTTAAGCCCTAAAGCTGAAGTCTTTCAACTGCTTCAACTTGCGTAAAACGAAATTAAAAAAACAACAACATACAGGCACTCCCTGTTAGCTTATTTGTACATGCATTTATTGTAAAAATATAAACTATTTTCAGTCTTTTGCCATTACTTTTGATAGGTTTGTTGTTGAGTGTTTACATTTTAATAATACTGTATTGAACTGTATGAAATGGTAAGTGTAATTACACATCCGCGCCAGTAGGGGCAGTGGCGCTGTTATTGTCAGACTGAGCGCACAGAATAGTTTTTTCACAGAGTAAGAAGCCACAGCAGCGCATGAGAAGTTTTAGAAAGTGCAGTGAAGATACAGCATGGAGAAATATTTAACAGGGATGAAAAGAAAGGCGAAGACAGCGCTTGGCTTCACTGTGACGAAGGTGGGAGATGAGGAAAGACCGGTGTGTCTGTTATGTCTTAAAATATTAGCAGCGGACAGCATGAAGCCTAATAAATTAAGACGTCACTTAACCACATTACACCCCAATCACGCTGATAAGCAAAGTATTTTCAGCATAAATATTATTATATAAATAATCCAAAGAAGAAAAAAAAAATCAGTCAGACCAGGTTGGACTCGAACCTGGGTCATCTGCATGAAAGGCAGCGGTCTTAACCATTGTCCCATCTGACATATGTGGAAGTCTGCAGGTCTACTCTATTTAAAGGAAACGCTCCTCCTGAATTAGTATCGCATTTTAACTACATAAGTATCACGTTTTCACTACATAATTATCACGTTTTAACTACATAATTATCACGTTTTCACTACATAGTATCACGTTTTCACTACATAGTATCACGTTTTTACTACTTAGTATCACGTTTTTACTACATAATTATCACGTTTTTACTACATAGTATCACGTTTTTACTACATAGTATCACGTTATTACTACTTAGTATCACGTTTTTACTACATAATTATCACGTTTTTACTACATAATTATCACGTTTTTACTACATAATGCTCCAAAAAAATATTTTCATGGTTGAATGCAATGCGCTTCCGTAGTTTTCAGATAGTGAGTAAATAAATAAAAGGAAATCTGAGTCGTTCTTGCTGCTCTAATGAAGGTGCAGGACCCGGCAGACAGCAGCAACAATAAACAAACTGGAAACATTAGCAGCTAATGTTTTATACAGCAGGGGTTCTCAAACTGATATTTGAAATATTTGTATAACTTAAATACCTGTTCTTTAATAGAGTTAATACAATTTTTATACTTTTAAACATAGAGTACTTTTCATTCAAAACACACTTATCGTATTTTCTGCGGTACACATCGCCTTATAAATTGCATCAGTTCAAATATCTCTAATAAAGTGGAAAAATCCATAAATATGTCATTTTGCCGTATAAGTTGCACCTGTTATGCGTCATCTCTGATACGTTGTTTGTTACGCATCACCGCTGACGACCTGGAAACATGGGCCAGTGTTGTGTCAAAAAACGATTGGTTTCCAAATGGCGGCTACAGGCGCGTTCATGGAATGACTTAAACAAGAATTTAACAAGATTACCGTATTTTCCGGACTATAGGTCGTGGTTTTTTGCCTAATTTGCATGCCCTGCGACCTATAGAGAGGTGAGACCTGTTTATGGATTTTTTTCCATATTTTTAGACCAATTTTTGGCTCAGATATGACCGCTTTTCATTTTGGCAAAAAATCGTGCAGTACCACTTTTGTCCGCTAGGGGACACTTCCAGAGAGTCCACCCACCGTTTCCGGCTCATGTGTCCGAAAAAAGCCTCTTCTGCTCGGACTGACTCTGTCGCTGCCCGACCTGCTCTGGAGGCAACTACTTTTTGCTGTGTTTGTTAGCAAGATAAGTCAGGACAGGACATTTTTAATCAAACTTACACTATGTAATCACTGTAAGGACATTTACAACTGACTAGCTTTATGAGATGTTTGAGATAAAAAAAAATCGATCTTTTTAGCATCGTTGTTTGTTAGCAGTAGCTACCTAAACGAATACTATTTAGATAAATAGCTCATAAACCACTCGGCGGATATTTTTTCAGCTTACAGAGTGTAATTATATGGGTTTCATTCACAAACTGTTGACCTGTATAAGATAAAATTTGTTTTTTTATTCGTTGTTTAAGAGACGCACTCGTGTTGTGTTAGCTTTGTTTTATTTCCGTGTATATTTTAGCAAATAGCTAATAAACCACTCAGCGGATATTTTTTCAGCTTACAGAGTGTAATTATATGGGTTTCATTTACAAACTGTTGCCCTGTGTAAGACATTTGAGATAAAATTCGTTTTTTTATTCGTTGTTTACTCTTGTCGTGTTAGCTTTGTTTTATTTCCGTGTATATTTTAGCAAATAGCTAATAAACCACTCGGCGGATATTTTTTCAGCTTACAGAGTGTAATTATATGGGTTTCATTTACGAACTGTTGCCCTGTGTAAGACATTTGAGATAAAATTCATTTTTTCATTTGTTGTTTAAGAGACGCACTCGTGTCGTGTTAGCTTTGTTTTATGTCAAACCGAAAAAATTTAAATCCAGCAGATTAGACCATTTCATGAATTTATTAAGGAACGGTTAAGCTCAGGAACCCTTGTGCTATGATGTCAGCTATAATTTTTAGCAAACAAATAATTGTTTTTACCATGTTAATCTTCTTAAAAGCCTTGCTGTGCGCTCCTGTGGCAGACTTTTGCAAAAGAGCTAAACACTCATCCACATTTCCGGGTTGTCTCAGCGGTGATGCGTCACATCAGCGGTGTATGATGCGTTATGTCGGCGGTGATGTAGGTGCGATCTATATTAAGGTGCGACCTGTTTATGGATTTTTCCAATTTTTTGGCAATAATTGGACAAAGTGAGCTATATTACGGTGCGACCTATAGTCCGGAAAATACGGTAACACTTAAAAACAATTGTTTGTTTGCTCGAAATTATAATAAAGGTGTGTCTCAGTCTAACTTTTGCTTAATAAATGACCTTGACAGGCAAATCAGCTGCATTTCAAAAGTATATGCTGCCTCGGTGCTCCGGGAGCACGCAGAGGGAGGAAATGAGGAAGGAGGAACACTGTGCATTTCTTTGAAATTTAACAATATAGGCACCTAATACAATTATTTGTTTGCTTGACATTATATCAAAGGTGTGTCTCAGTTTAACTTTTCCTTAATAAATGCACTTCAGTGGTCAAATTAGCTGCATTTCGCCAAAGCGGCGCAGCAAAATGAAGCTGATTTGACGATTGCTTCAGGCATGATCTCTGAGCTGGATGAAGGAGGCAGGCTATGGCAAGCCAATTGTGTCATTAAGAGCCACTTTTACCTATTACATGACACAATGGCATGCCATACTACTCGAGTGCCATCTAGCAGCTGAAAATGGTAGTGTTCAATATTTTCAGTCAGAATGAATGAAAACGGTCATATCTCAGCCCAAAAATGATTAATAAATATGGGGAAAATCCATAAATACGTCGCTACGGTGTAAGTCGCAGGGTATACAAATTATGCACACACAAAAAAAAGTGACTTATCCGCCGAAAAATATATTAATTAACAATTTTTTTAATTTCAACTTCCAAAAATCATTGTTTTGAGAACATGAACAGTATTTAAAACCACTTTAAAACCTTACCTATTCACATAATGAACATAATACTGTAAATGTATTACCACTTCTTTAAATTATTACAGAAAACTCTTCACATAAAACTGAACAGAACTGTAACAACAGTAGTCATACCAAGTACTGCTTGACATGAGTTTAACCAATTTATTTATTAGCAATTTAATGAATTGTCCATTTGATGAGTCATGGAACAGATAAAAAAATATGATAGCTATCTTGTTCATCTCCACCTCCTTTTTTTTCAGAGTAGGGACACAGTTCAGCACCATAGAGCTTTGTATCTCATCGACCCAAAAATTCAGGTCGGAAACGTGCAGCTCTGAGGCCACAGTATTAGAGGGATTCTTTGAAACTCTATCAAAAACAAGAGCTCACCGAGCAATTGGACATCAAAGAAGACCCAGCTCCATTACAGGCCATTAAAACCATAACGGCTGCTTGGAAAGATTGAAGCGTAGAGGATCGATATAGGGCAGTTTAACCGTCTGACACAGCTCACTAATATCTGAAGCATCATCTCCCATTCAGAGGCAGGCGGGGGAGGAGAGAGGAAAACGAGAGGAAGAGGAGATGAGGACAAACTTGGAGGACAAGAGAAAAGAAATGGAAGGAGATAATTTCAGAAAAGCTTTTGATCTTCCATTGCTCACCTCTGTCCTCTTCCTCCCTCCCATCCCTCATGTACAGTAATGTTGTACAGTGAACACACAAACTGGTTTTGCTGCAAACCAAATCACGTTTTTGGCTAATTCAAACCACACAGAACACGCGGTGCATCCAAATGAAAAAGACGGCAATACACTCTGAAGTTACCACAGAAAAACACGACTTTGCTTGATCAGATCGTAGCAAGAAAAATGACTTTCAAGATTTTAGAGTGAAATTAAATTTTCTGACAAATGTGTAGAAGCGAAGAAAAATAAATGTAAAACACCAAATGTAGACGAGGGCTTCCAATATACTTCTTACCTTCTGACTTGATTGAATTCGTTTCCCACTTTGTCACTGTCTTCGGTCTCTCTTTTCCTCCCTCACTGATCCTCTTTCACTTTATCCGAGCATCAGAATGTGGAAGCGTTAAGCCTCTTTGAGATTGATAGTGAGCTATATGCTATTTTCAGTCCTCATTGGTGCGCTCATTGAACGCCTCTCCTTTTCCACCTCTGGCTACAAATGGAAACCAGTCTGATCATCGTGATCATTTATGATGTAGCTTTAGGACACATTGACTCTAAAAACATGATCATTGTTGAAATTGATGTAAATTCTTAGAAAAAAGAGAAACTGTTTTCGTTGTTGCTCCATTCTATTTTACAACAGTAAAAAAGTTACAATTTGTTAATTGATGTATGGGGTTTGTTAAAGGTTCAGTCTGCAGTTTCTGTAGAACATCAGCACTTAGAAAAAATTTCAACAAGCAAAGCATTCTGATCCCTCCCCCTCAGAGCCATATATGGCTCTGCCCCCTTGTGGTCTGTTGAAATTCAAATTCAAGCTCTGTTTTTATTGGCTGATTCAAATTCAAGCTCGGTTTTTATTGGCTGGTTACAAACTTTGTTTTTATTGGCTGGAAAATGGCGGGTCACTTTTTCTTTTTAGAAATGCTTATTTACCACCTGGAGAAGCAAGGGGACAATATTTTTTTTTAGTTTTTTTCAGAGATTACCTCTCTAACATCAATCTAGTGACAGAGTGAAGAAATATGTTTAAAATATATTGTTAGAAAAGTTACATATAGCAGCTTTAATTATGTTACTAAAATTTAATTTACCACTGGATGATGTTTAATGTAGAAACCTGTAGAAAGTAATAATTACCGTAATTTCTGGACTATTGAGCACACCTTGATAAGCCACGCCCACTTTATTTTTATTTTTATTTTTTTACTTATATAAGCTGCAGTTGTGTATAAGCTGCTGGTGTCCACATTGTAACATGAGATAAATATACAGAAAGATTTTTTAAACATTTAATTAAATATGTACCGGTAACATACACAAATACATATAATAAATGTTTTTATTCTGAACATTTCCTGTAACAAAATAAATACAGTAGCTTACCAGGAAGTCATTGATCTCTATCTTCACCTTCCTTCTGCGTACTGCACCACTGAGTCTGTGCTGTCCTCCATCACACAGCAGCCTTTCAAAACCCGTTGGTGATAAAGGATTTTTTTACACTGCTCCGCTGTTGCTCTTTGCATGCGACCAGTTTTGGTAATTGATTTCCCACCTCCAGTCATCCAGTCCTCCCATTGAGCTCGGAGTGCCGCATTAATGCACGATTCACACTTATTTCAAGTGGTTGCAAACACTTGGAGAGTATCTTCTTCTTCAATGGAGAGAAGAGAACGTAAGAATGGGGGGAACTGGAGAGGGAGGGGGGACTAGTCCCACCCCCTTTCCCTTCCCACTGTGACCTGTTCGGTAATTTCATTGGTCAGATTTTTTAAAAAACCTTTATTTATTCCGGTAGTCTCATCGAGTCACAAGGACCCACCCCCAAAAGAGATGTGTATTGGGCAGCTATGTAAGCGCCCAGGTGTGACAAGCCTAAATATTTTTGGTGGCATGAAGCTCGTTAACCTGTCAAAAAAAAAAATCCATAAATTTGTTGCAGCATTGTATAAGCCGCAGTGTTCAAAACATTTGGAAAAAAGTAGCAGCTTATAGTCTGGAAATTATGGTAGGTACATCTACAACTAATTTAACTTTGGAGTCAATCAAATTCAAGATGGCCACCACAGCCAATCAGCATTAGCCAACTCAAAGTCTCTGTAACTCTGTCAGATTTGCATATGTTGAGCAAAAGTTTTGTGGCAGTAACCGCGAGCCATTCACAACATGTGCTCTGAGCATGATGCATGAGTGTAATACTGCATGAGGTTTTGCATAACAGTCTTTTTCTAAGTTTGACCAAAACGACTGCAACGTCATTTATTTTTCAACATAGAATGGTTTAGTCTAACATTTAGGTACAAACTATACCATTTTGTGCATTAGAGTTTTTCTTTGCCTTAATTTCCTGGACACATTTGTCCTTTTGGAGACATTAGGCTAACAGCTTCTCTCTTCTGAAGTCACAAATCTTGGTGCCAGTTGGTGTCCTCTTTGAACAGCTGGGCCACCCAGGCTCAGGCTTGTGCAAACAATTGTTCAGATGGGTGGATGAGCAATCACATACGGGCAGAAATGCAGGAGTAGAGACATGAGAGTTCAGTTTGTGTGAAGACTTTCTTAGATTTCTGCTTTTCAATCGTGTTCTGTAAGATCATGCTGTTCTTTCCAACCCACCGTCTTCTTTCTGCATTCTTCTAACAATAGACCTGGGTGATATGCAAGAAAGTGTTGTCTTCATATTCATGTCTTTATTGATTAATCTCAGGAAGGATCATGGTGTAGAACTGGATAATGCTGTTACTGTGTCCGTGTAGGTGGTAGAGTTATTTATATCAACTTAGTTTCCAGCTATATTTATCTGACTTTATAGGTATACAGTAGTTACATTTACATTATATATCATTGCACAAGCAACAACATTTCTTATCAGTTGTAGTCACTGCTGTCCAGTTCTCAGTCCAGGGGTCCAGATGGTGTAAAGGTAGGGCAGCCGACCTGGGACCAGAAAGTCCCAGGTTCGATCCCCAGCCATTCCCACATGGTGTGTTGTCTCTGAGCAAGACACCTAATCCCTAATTACTCCCAGGCGCCTATATGAAGGCAGACCATTTTATGGTAGTTTCAGTCCGTACATATGTCAGTTTTCTCTTGTCTGACCATAATTTCTGATTGGCTCAAGATAATTTAACAAAACTTCAGACACATGCATCATCACTAGACTAAGTGTTGCATATACCTTTTTTATCATTCCATTTTCAAGGCCGAATGTTGTACAATGTCTTTTCTTGTCCAGACCTTTGCCATTTCTGTATAATAATCTGTCGATGGGCGTATAATGTGCCGTTTGCTGTACTCTGGTTTAGGCACGACTTTGCTTTGGGTGAATAGAGAGCACAATGTTAAAGTTAAAATAAAGTTATTCGTTCCATTTATCTGGCAGAAACGTGATTTTTACAAGGTTCAGACCCGACACCAAGGCAAAGAAATCTTTGTGATTTGTTTCATATTTTTTGCTGCCTTCATGGGCTTGCAGAACCACATTTGTCAAAATATTTGTTTTTGTTTGGAAGCTGGAGGATCACATTTATATGTAAATTGGCAGCACGGTGTGAAATCTGATTCTGACAGCAGTTCCTTCATGTCATGTGGCATGATTTGAGCTTTTGTCGTAGCGCCATTATGTTCCCATACAGCAGGTCATTTCTTTAAACAACGCGTATTATCTACTAACCTGCAATAACATTACGAGCACTGACAGGTGAAGTAAAACAAATGCTGCAATCTTGTTATGATGGCAGATGGCAGCGGATGGAGCGTCTGAGGCAGCAAGTGAACATTTTGCTCTTGTGGCTGATGTGTTGTTCCATAACTTAACAACCGCAGATCTTGCGTGATGTTCTTGGCTTGCATAGGTCAAAATCTTCCAAAACTGCTATTAGGATAAATAATCTGTGAACCAGTGACAGGGTTAAAGATGACCTGGAATCATAAGGAGTAAAGATCGACCTCTGTGAAAATAAAGTAACGCGCTATGTGTTGTCATTAGGCCTGTCACCATAACATATTTGCTGGGCGATTAATTGTCTCAGAAATTATTGTGATAAATTATAACATAGATTGAAATTTGACAATAATTAGTAATTATTGTCATATTTCTCTGGTTTGATACAAAGATAGATCTGTTCTCAAACTGGTCGGCAAAAAAAACGCTTCTGCTGCTTTTATTTTATCCAAAGAGTGAACCCAGTGTATTGCTATTTTTTTCTTCTTCTCTTTTCTTTGAGATGGCCTAGCAGCAGACCAGTAGACAATTCTGTCAATTACAATGAACCCATATGCATCAGAATTGAATCACGAGACAACAAAGGTGGTTTTATTTTGTGAATACATTTTTTCTTTTACCTTTTGTTTTACACATGGATGGCCAGATCCACTATGTACAATATGGAAGCAGTCATGGTGACAAGAGAAATGTAACACTTTGGACAGTTGTCTGTGACAAAACCTTGGGTTTGGCCATTCAAGCACTTGATAAAATGGTTTAAAAATGGGTTAAAGGAGCCCAGCACAAAATTTGACATGTTCATGGCCTCCAAATATATATATATATATTTTTTACAAGCACGTAGATGTTTAACAACCATTGAAATACATCAAAATGCAGGAAATCGCATCTACTTTATTCTTTCTGGGCGAGGAATGAAAAATATCCCATGTTTTAAAGTATAAAAAATTGTACAGAACAGGTCTCATGTATTACACAAATATTTCCATTGCATTAAAGAGATAAATTGAAGAAAATTATTTAATAAACATGAGGGTTATGAGGGGGTCCTTGATACTTTTTCTCCCCTGTGTCCCTGAATCCTGCCTTACAAGGCCTGAAGACTTCATAGATTTCAATGATCTGCGAGCCACTTCCACCCCACAGTAACTTCAGTCCGGCCCACCAATGAGTTAATAATAATATTAATAATAATAATAATAATGATAATAATAAACAATTTCAAAAGGTAACAGATCATTGTCATACTTTCTTTATTTACATAATAATTTTAATTACTGGATGTCCGGCCCCTGAGCTGCTGACTTTCAGAAACTGTAGCCTCCCTGAGCAGTTTAGTTGAATAACCCTGCTCTAGTGAAAACCATTCACCAGTGGGTTATGATAGGGTGAAAAGATGATGCCTCATTTGGTCAGTGTAGAATATTTTACATGTTTACTTAAGTGCATAACCCATAAGTAGTAAATCTGCTAACATGCTCTTAATAAGAGTCATAAATATGTTAAATTCATATTCATATAAAGTTGCACATCTCTAAAAGCACCAAGGACTAATCAACTTATTATATTCGTTGACTGGTAAATACTTAAGCTGTCTGATCAGCTGTTAAAAACAACCAGAGGTTTCTGACCTTAACATACTATAACTACAGCAAGTGATATATGTTTTATCTATAAATGTCCCGAGAAGCAGGCTGCATGGCACGACTCTTTAAAATTTTAATTCAAACCTTTTAGTGGTGAGCTGGCAGGAGGACCTGGGAGACAGAGCAGAAAGAGCTGCACAACTAGCTCATTAGCACAGAGTGGATTTGGTCTGTCCTTGAATCTCTTTTTGTGCATCCACATCCACATAAAGGCACACACCATATACTCTTTGCATGCACACGTATATACACACAAACCTCACACACACTGAGAAAAGATTGCCTGCAGCCGCTAAATAAAGCGATACATTCCTAATTCTGCATAATGAGTACAAAAGATATACACACCCACAACCACCCATACACAACCACACACATCAAGCAGACACACATACATTTACACAGTTGCATATGTTTATTTGACAGCCATAAGTTGGCAGCAGAAAAAGCAAAAATGGGGCAGTGTTCTTAAACACAGAGC
>JBBPBX010010134.1:45200-58519 GCA_038048925.1 Garcialebias charrua | reverse complement strand
CATCCGAACTGACCGTTAAAGAACCATTACACAGAAGCTCAAGCACATTATTTTATCAACTGAAGTTACTGAAGTTCCATGATTTGATAGATTATAATATTTTATCAGTTATGTATAGGGCTCAGAATAACGCATTACCTTTAAATATCCAAATACATTTTGTTAAAAGACAAAGTTGTTATAATCTTAAGGGGACAGACATATTTGTAAAGCCAAAATTCAGAACTAGTTTGAAGGGACGTTCTACCTCAATCCAGGGAATTGGATTATGGGATGGTTTGGAGAATTAAGTAAAAAAATGCCAAGTCAATATGTACATTTAAGAAAATGATCAAAACTGAATTGTTAAAAAAAAATATGAAGTAGCGTAATGTGTATTGTATTAGGTAGAAATTTAGAAAGAGTTATTCATTTTGTTCTGTTACTAGAAGATTATTATTGTTTGAACAATTGTTTGAAAAAAGGGGCAGATATAATAAGATTTTTTCTTCTTTCTGCTACCTTTCATTTTTTTATATTTTGTACGTTATCGTTTATGGAATTGTTTTGTATTGTTTTTTTTTATGAACACATTTTATAAATAAATAAAAAATAAATATCTGGACTCTACTTTTGAAGAAAGAGAAGTCATTTTTAGACAAACTGTTATGAAATATTCTGTACCGAGTACAAATTCATTCAGTTTGAAATTTGTGAAAGGCATTATTTTATATACGAGTTAAAAAAGAGATGTAAAGGCTTTTTTTTGTCAGTGAAACCACATTATACAACCCATATTCAGTTATCCAGTTTGGTTAAAAAAAATAGCTCAGATTTTATGAAATGGGGTTCTGTTTAAAGGTTATAACAGATAAAATATCTTACCTGCTGTAGATAGCTTTTTGAACAACTTGACTATGATGAAACAATTTATTTCTGACTATTAACAAGCTGATAGTGTAGAAGTGTAAGACGGGTTCCCTTAAACTCGTTTTTTTAAATCAGTTTTTCATGCAAATACTATTTTATAAACCTTTACATTGCTGTCAATTTCACATCACAGTTATTTACACAGAAATGTATGTTTATTTGTAATCGCAGGAAGCAACAGAAGTGGCAAGCTGTTACAGCCTGAATTACTGAGTTACTGCCAGGAATGTCGTTGTTATTTATGCCAGAATAACTGTGTAATGCAAAAGTGAATAAAATAGCATAAATGTGGCCTGGTTAAAACCAGACCCTTGTCCTTCACTTCGCTTTGTACTAGGGTCTGGGACTTCTCTCATAAACAACGATTTCTCCGGTAGATTTTTGACCGGACCAATCAGAGAGCAGAAGGCGGAGTTTTGAACGACGTCGACTGACGTCGTCAGTTAAAATGGCTGCCGCCACGAAGGAATTTTCATGAAAACAAGGTAAAAAACTATTATTTCTTTGCTGAGAAAAATATATTTCTTAGCTGACGTTATATCAGAAGTGTTCCTGAGCAATCAGAGAACAGAAGGCGGAGTTTTGAACGACGTCGACTGACGTCGTCAGTTAAAATGGCTGCCGCCACGAAGGAATTTTCATGAAAACAAGGTAAAAAACTATTATTTCTTTGCTGAGAAAAAATATATTTCTTAGCTGACGTTATATCAGAAGTGTTCCTGAGCTTAACAGTTCCTAAATCAATTCACGAAATGGTCAAATCTGCTGGATTTAAGTTGTTTCGGTTTGACATTTTCCAAACAGCCTTGGGTGCGCTACGAAAATAAATGATAAAAAATCGAATTTTATCTCAAATGTTTCATCTAGGCCAACAGTCAGTAAATTAGAGCCATATAATTACACACTGGTAGCAGAAAAAATATCCACCGAGTGGTTTCTGAGCTATTTATCTGAATAGCCTGGCCTCGCCAGGCTAAACTAACAAAACTCTGCCTTATGTTCTCCGATTGGTCCATTCAAAAATCTACCGGAGAAATCCTTGTCTATGAAAGAAATCCCAGACCCTAGTACAAAGCGAAGTGAAGGACAAGGGTCTGGTTTTAACCAGGCTAGCATAAATGGGAAGCAATGACAATTTTGAGACTGGAGTTGTTTTAAGAAGTCATCAATCCACTTTGGGCTTAGACTAGCCAATAAATTTTTTATCCAGTCATAAATATGCTGTATTTCTTCAATTTGAACGTATTCAATAGGCTATCGTCAACAGGTAAAAAGGAAATTCTATTCAGTTCAATTTATTTATATAGTGCCAAGTCAAAACAGAAATCATCTCAGGGCACTGAACAGAAACATTCATATACCGGTATATTAAAATAAATTAACACTATTTATCTGAGGAGCAAACTGCTTTGTCATAATGTTCATAACCCTCTGTTCAAATAGATCTGTACTCTCTTTAGTGCATATCAGGGAGAAATCCACTCATACGATGGATGTGTGCACTGTGCATGTTGACTTACCCATGAATGAGCCTGTGCTGCAGATAAGGCTGAAGAAGCAGCTCTCAGGTGGAAGGGTCCCACATTTACTACAAGACAGAGAACAAAGAGATAAACCACACAAATACTATGAATCAGCACATTTAACAGCAACAAGACCACAGTTTTCAGCTTTTTCAGCAACACCCTGAACAGTTTGAGTTCAGCATGTGGACGACAACTGGGGCAGGGCTTTGATCCCTCACATCCCGTTGTCAAGTCTTTGACTTTTCACCTACTGCAAGCCGCCTCTCTTCTAGGAATGGGAAATGTTTGTACAACGGGAAGACAGGAGACAAAACTTGGACTCTGACCAAGCTGGAAATCAACGCTGCAAAGTCGCATATTCTCCAAAAAGTTACAAAAACATACAACTCATCACGCAAATATGCATGCTAAGAAGCAATTTGATTAGGACGTCCTTTTTGAACAAATTGGCATTGTCTGTGGTTTTTTTCTGTTAATTTAGAACAGCTGAAGGAATTTCCACTGCATGTACATTTTATGCAAATCAGACAGGAACGGTTCTTTGAAGTTAGAGGCTGAAAAGTCAAATGTGAAAGGAGAAGCGTCTTGATTTCCCCTCCCAAATAAAAGCAGACTCCTCCATGTGAGCATGTTTACACGGCTAAGTGAACTGCCACGGTGGCAAACACCAAGCTTCTGCCAAAAGCTATTTTCAGAAAGCGCACACAGACGCTCACAGGAGAATGGTCTCCTTTAGGGCTCATTCACTTTTTTTTTTTTTTTTTCATAAATAGAGTGCAGACATGGATTGTGTAAAACAATGGGACAGTTTTCCTGTTTTTAAACCAGCAGATGTAAAAATGCAGAATATTTATAGGGTTAGGCCACTCAGGGTGGGAGTTACCTGATGAGAGGTACATTGTCCAACGTGCAGCAGAAGGACGGACCACTCTGTAAATACAGCTCCTCTTCACATGACTGGTTGTATAACCTGCAGCAAAAAACATGCACCAAATATGTATCACAACAATATTATCTATGTAATACATTTCAAAACAGTGTTGTAAAGTGCTTTACAGGAAAGGATTAATTTTTGCACAAGTCTTACAAACATAGCAGTGTGTCTATGACGTGTCTATGATGTTAGAACAAAACAGATTGAGCAAAATCACAACCTTCTAATTTGTGAAATGATTGACACTTTAGCCCTTTTGGGAAATCCTTCACTGACAAAATGAGGTCATAATCAGGCTTTTTGTTTTCAGGATCAGTAAGTCAATCCTAAATGACTGTACAAAACGCAACTGGGCTTTCTATTCGATGAAGCTATTTCCCCTCTGGTCAAAAGGTTTTCTGCCCATCTGAAGCAAATGGAAGAAGACTTGTGAACCTTTTCAATTGGGAGTTTCAGGCTTTTAAGTCACTAAAACAGTTCTTAGATTCACATCACTGACCCCGTCCGTCCATTTGAAGTCGTTTGAATCAATGTTCCAACAAGACCAAATGTGATGAGTTTCAGTCATGTTTCCTGGTGTGAACGTTTTCATCTAGTAAGAACCAAGGCTGTATTGTAGGTTTTAATAAAGAAAACAGCTTTTTTTCTGAAAGGTTTGGTTTGGTTTGAAATGCATCTGAATGTGGAGAAAATCCAGTTTCTCAGATACTCTTGCTACATCTTGGGTCGATATTATTGTTGTGTCTGTTTTGCTTTTTCTTCTCAGTTTGGTTTTGGAAAATGTTTTCCTAGCTGACTTGACAAAAGCCTAGTAAGGAAATCTAAAGATTTGAAGAGTGTTGGCTTGGATTTTGACCCTGGTGTCATTAACCTATCTAAACCAGCTGCTCAGTGTTGTTCCTTTCTTAGAGATTAGACTCCTTATTTTCTACAATATGTAATGCTGAAAAACTATCAACATATTTGAAATACATGGATGAGAGACAAAGATCCAGCAGGATACTGATCTGGTCCAGGGTGACGTTGGTTCTGTTGTAATTCCTCAATCCTGCGTGACCATCTACACGAACAGAAGCGTGCTATCAAAAGCAGAGATTAACCTCAGTTGGTCTGAACAAAGGAACAGTCATTCTCAACGTAAACAAATCACAGTTCAAATACGTAAATGTAGCCGTTTTCTTTCCCGTATGTTTACTTTTTAACTCAACTGGTACTAATTTAGATTTTTAATGTAGAAAATTAGATCATTGCGTTTTGTAGAGAGAACATTCACCCTGTTTTTGTTGGGCAGTGGCTTGTAAGCAGGAATAAAAGGGTACAAGATACAAGGATTCATTCACATCACATGTTGTACATGAGGTGGAATGAAACTATGTACATAGAAATCAGTAGAATTATGAAGAGACAAATAGAAACAATTCAACAACGTACCAGTTGTTCACAGGACAGACGTGCTGGTTGGACAGGGCCATGGCGTATCTAAAGCGAAGACAGAATTATTACTTGAAAAAGAAGATTCATTTGGAATAAAAGTTAAAACTCACAGCACCCAACTCCTGATAGAGCTGAATGTTTTGACATGTGAATGGCTAAAATGGCACAAAGTATGCAGAAGTAACACAATTTTACATAAAATTTTAACAAAGTAACTCAGTAAGCAACAAGTTAATACTGTACAGGAAAAAAATCTGTAAACATTTGTGAGGGTTATGAGTGTTAAATTGCTAAGGACTCTTAAACTGAATTGTGAAAGAAAAGAATAAAAAGCAGAACACTAACTTGAAGCTAAATGTAGCAAAACACTAGCTAAACGTAGGAAAAGGCAAGCTAAAAGTTAAACCTAGCAAAAGGCTAACTAAACATATCTTTTTTGTATTGTTATTTTTTCGCTAACTAAACATATCTAAAGGCTAGCTATAAAAGGGTAGCTAAAAACTGAAAACAGCAGTTAAAAGTTGTAAAATGCTAAGTAGAAGATAAAAATATCAAAGGACTAAATAAAAAATAAATTAGCAACGCACCAGCTAAAAATATCAAAAGTTAAAAGTACCAAAGCCTAGCTAAAGGCTAAAAGTTAATACTGTAGTATTAAAAGACTAGCTAAAACTTAAGTCACAGAATGGTAGGCAAAAGGCTATCTAAAAGCTATAAGTACCATACCACTTTATTTATAAAGCACTTTAAACAGTGACAGTGCACACCAAGTAGCAAAAGAAACTGAACAAGAATTCGGAAGCAGATTTTAAAAAGAACAAAGAACTAGAAAGAAATTGGACAGATCTTAATGGATTTCGATGAGAAAATGTAAACAAAGCTAAATATTTTCAAAGGTATAAAGTTACAAAAGTCAAAGCACCCATCAGTTAAACATTTTGACATTATATAAAAAGTATAAAGTATGCAGAAGAAATTAGATTGAAAAATACAGAGAAATATAAAATCTGAAATACAACAGCGTGAACAACAATAAGAGTTAATTTTAAAGATAACTCGTGAATTAAATGGTGCATTGAAGCTAACTATTAATCTTCATTCAATTTTTGTAGTGCAGTGAAAAGTCTTGTTAGTGATATTTTTTAAAAAGGGAACTCTGCAACATTAAAACTCAGCCAGTTCGAGCTTCAGTTGAGAGCAGTCTGTTCATCCTGAAGGACCAGGTGACCAGACAGATAACTGACAGCTTCATATCTCAGTCCAGATTTCAGGGTTCAAAGACTGGTTTGCTTCAACCAAAAATGCACAACTAATACTGACTATCAGCCGTACGGTTTATTTAGTCAGATTGATGACCAGCTGCATCCAGTTCAGTGACCAGAAGATCACAAGTTAGAAGCTTTATTAAAGTCAAGAAGACCCTTATTGAGCTTGCTTTGGAGACTATTTTATAGTCAATATGTTATATTTTTACTAATGGATAAAATGTGTACTGTTAATTTAAAAAAAAAATCTGATTTACGTAAATGTATATACTGTAGTTGAATTGAGCCTGAGCAGTCATCAGTTTAAAAAAAAAACTGTGACAGATTAATTTACCAGTTATTGGTCGATGAGGGAATATACACAAGTTCAGTTAGAAACTATTCACCATACAAAATTCAAATACACATTAAAATGGCAGACATCAGCTACGTTAATAAATTGCAAGTTTGAAAGAACGTGCACCAAATCAGTTGTTTTACATTCATTAGACAAATTTATTTCAGCGTTATACTTAAAAATACACTTTCACTCTCAAATCTAGGGAACTTCTATTATGCAATAATTGTGTTATGATGCCTGATGTTAATATTTTATTAGCAATGGTTAGAATTTTCAGCTGAACTCAGTGACATACAGCTGAACTGAAGATGCAGCTTCCAGTGAATTTACTTGTTTTGATTGATGCTCCCTTTATTATAAAGCCGTCTTCAAGCTTTAACATGAGGCCACTGGTTATTTCACCAGCAGCAACCTGCACAACTCAGCTGTCTGTCTGCTTTGTCCATGCATGCCCACATCTGACGCAACAGCATACAGATAATAATCTGAACTGGCAGAGTTGAGGTTCCCAGGTCTTTACATACACCAACCATGTGACTAAACTACAGATGCAATATTTGTAATATAGTGATTGTTTAAGCATAATCATAAATCATCGCTCCAGGAAGGAAATACAATGGTCAGTTCATCTCTCTTAGCATTCACCCAGTGAGACATACAGTTAATATGTGGGGGGGAGACAAGTGCAGGCAGACAGAGACAATTTGTCCTGATTTGTAAAAGCAGACACAGTTCAGTGAGAGTGTAAGTGTCTATTATTAGGAATGTTTGCATGGTCATTAGTTTCCTCTCAAACAAGCTTTTAAAAGACAAAAGATATGGTCAATCAGAATCACACAAAACCTAGAAGTCACTAACATGCAGAGTTTTACACATAAACACACAAAATATAAATTAGAGAGAATCTGCGTGAACTAGCTGTTGTTAAAGAAACCCCACTGTGAGGTATTTGTTTGCTGTTGACCCAACCTAATTCTTTAAACGCCAAGTTACTTTTACAACTCTAGTTGTGATTGGTAAAACGTGCAACTGGTTCTTTGTTGTCAATTACCGACATCAGATTTTAGCTCAATATCTGCAAAGCTGACTGAGTTCTAGCCATTTTTGTGTTCGCTAATGTCGATTATCTGTGGCAGCCATCTTGAATTGAATTGACTGCAAAAGGTAAATAGCTTCTCTCGTAAAGCTTTGTTTAAATATTTCCATTGGTTCAGGAGATATTTTACTAACTAGGCAAACAGAGACATGGACAAAAACATTGTCATCTGTATTTGTCTTGCAACAGCATGTGATAGTAATCAAGATGAAACAAAACTTTTAGCCGGCTGAAGTTTCCATAATGTTGGAGGAGCAGTTTGTTCATCCACTCCGTGTTCTGTTCGAGGTTAAAATTACATCAGTGCAGCTCTGAGACTGCTCAAAATAAAATCATTTTTAAATGAATGTGGGTAAATAAAACAGAGCCGTATGTGCTTGAAGGAAGCAGAGTAATAATGGGTTTGTTTATATACTGTAATTAGCCCTCCATCAAAGCTCAGCAGCAGTTGTATACTATAATTGCATGCCTGTAAGCTGTATAAAAAAGGCTGTGTGTGTGTGTGTTTTTCCTCTTATTTAAGACCAAACAAGGAGCAGGAGGAAAAATTTCAGTGGAAAATCTGGTTTGTGTAGAGAAAATTCCCAAAAGCTGAGCCAAAATAGCCTCAGGAAGAGGGCGGTGTTGAATATACTATACGAGTGAGTTTGTGAAGCCTATTGTTAGCCATGCTAACATCACTGCGCTGCAGCCGATTCGTATCAAATGTGCAGCCAAAACGTTGTGCTTTCATTAAAACCTAAATCATAAAAGGTGTACAGCAGAAGCTCCGTCAAGGGTCTCGGGTGGGCAGAAGCATTCACAAACACTACGAGGTCGCCAGATGCTGAAGGAAAAATCTGCCTGCACCATCCATTACCTCAGCATTTCCAGAATTTATCTTCTAAGAAGAGGCATTAGGCAACATTTTACATCTTTGCGCATTCCAGCAGACTGAAAAACAACCAAAAACAGGGCACTCTTGTCAAGTTAACTGGAAAATTTATAGGACTGCCAGGAAAATTTTTGGCATCTTTCCTTAAATCACATTGCTACCTGTAAAGCTAAAAAGTACAAACTCCTAGAAGTATTTTCAGATGCTGGTTCTACTATTCACAAACACAAACAAGTCATTTCTCAACTAAACTTGTTGCTGACAGAATGGAAACACAACAATTTAGAGTTGCACCATCTGTTTTTCTTTCTCTCCTTATACGTTCCTCCTCGCCATACACCGGCAGAGCTGAGGGAAGAATTGCCAGCCTGTGTAGAACTCGCAGTTTTATTTCTCTAGTACTTCTGCTCAAATATACTGTTCAGCTGGTAATAAAGACAGACTGCAAGTCTGCATATTTCTCTTTTAAGAGAGAGCTGAAAATACTGGATCCTTCGCGAGAGTCAGTCCACGTGCCGATTGCCATGGCTCCGAGGAATTCAAGATAAACACGCTGCATTGCTCCGACGAAGGCGGGAGAAGCTGAGCTATGTAAAGTTTTATAGTTCGACATTTTTAGAAGAAATCCTCTTCTTCTTTCGGCTTTTCCCTTTTCAGGGGTCGCCACAGCGAGTCATCCTCCTCCACCTCACTCTGTCCTCTGCATCCTCTGTCCTCACTCCAACTACCTTCATGTCCTCTCTAACTGCATCCATATATCTCCTCTTTGGCCTCCCTCTTTGTCTTTTTCCTGGCAGCTGCATTTCTAACATCCTTCTACCAATATACCCACTGTCCCTTCTCTGGACATGTCCAAACCATCTCATTTTTAGAAGATATAAATCTTCAAATTATTAGCATCATTATTTAACAACAAATCTTATGAGCCACTGGGTGGAAATGAATTAAACTCTCAGAAGATAAATCATTGGATGTACATCTACAACTGATTGACTTTTGTAGCTGAGCCATTCCAAACATATTCTCCAAGCACTAATTCATTGTGCAATACAGGTGGTCCCCGACTTACGACGTCATCGGCATACGAGGTCCCGGACTTACGAGCAGACTAACGAACAGTAAAGTTGTACAGAAAATACAGCACTGATATGTGTTTTTAGATGAAAGTGTGTTAGCTAACCGTTTGTAAACAAAGTTCTGAGCATGTTTATGAACCAGTATGTACGTTTGTGTTGAAAAATGGGTGTTCGTAGTAGCGCTAGCATACATTTTCCGACTTACGACCGAAAATCCGGACTTGCGAGCGACACGTGTTTCGGGTTCTGACGTACAAATTTTCGTGTTACGAGCACCTCGTACAAACGGAACTCGCTCGTAGGTCGGGGACCACCTGTATACAGTAGATGAATTACCAAGCAGCCTTTTCAGCTCAGAAAGTTTTGATGCGCTTCTTTTCCACCCATAAGTTTTTAATCGTTATTCAAGATTGTCGAAGAGGTGTAAACTCACACAACAAAGATCCCAGTGATGCTCACGACTGGGACGCTGACAGGCAGGATCATCCACAGAGACATCTTCAGCAGCCTGAGCAGCTCCTTTCCTCTGGGTCCTCTCTTTCCTCTTCGACCAGATATCCAACCAAGAAGCACAAACATCTAACTGCTGGTGGCTGACATCTGCTCTGCCACTGGTGGTGGGTTCATTTTCTTCCAAGATGGAGGCTGGCAGATGTGCCCTCTGGGCTGATGAGAAAGAAAGGGTTAATGAATTACCGTAATCTGATTTTTATCACAAGCTAACCACTGTCATGGTAAACTAATCTTCGCTGTGCTTTGAAATGTGATGAGAAACATCACTTCTGTCTTTTCTTTATAATCTCAACATTAACACGTCAATTTGAAACGCATATTGTTTTACATTATAAATATAATTTCTACAAGCTCATTTTCACAAGTTAATTCAATAAAAATAGAAACTTTGGGTTGTTTTCGAGATGCCACTGTGCATCAAAGCAATTTGGGAGTACTCACCGTTCAGCCTGACGTTTTTTTTTTTCTTCTTCTTTTGGCAAGTCAAGGAAAACTTATGTGCACGCGCCGACGTGTCCTCCGCTCCCAGACTAAAAAAAAAATTAACACCTTAGTTTACTTTTTCTTTTCTCTGTTTTCCGAAACAGGGTTTCCGCCGGTTGAGCCAGTGTGAAACTTTGAAACGCGAGGAGCCCACAGCTCGCTCTCCGTGTAAACTGCCGTTGCATCTGCCACGAGACACTACACTCCGACAGGTCGTCTCCGCCCATATGTGGGCGGGGCGTCCGCGCTGGGCGTGGTCATTCAGAAAACACAACTTGTTTAAAAACTGCCCCCTGGAGCTTGAATATAAAAATACTACTATAGTAGTTTTCCTACTGAGTCAACATTTTTGTTTTCTACAAATACTTTTTACGGAGCTTCAAAGACATAAAGTTAATGTTAAGTTCCAGTTTTGTAATTGAGAACAAAACGCCGCCACCAGTCATTCTGTATAAATAAAGGTTGAATTAATTCATTGCAAATGATGAAATCATGAAAAAGTTATCTTAAACTGCATCAAATGGTGCTATTTGAAAGGGGTTACTCCAGTAGTTTTCCAGATATATTGATAAACAATTCTTAAATGCGGGCTCACACTCAATGCAAACAAAGCACTCAGCAGATCCCTACAATAGGCTGGCTGTGTGTAGGTAAACAAATGTACAAATTAAGAAAACAGAAAGACCAAGTGTGAAAAATATCAAGAATAGCATCAAGGATTGGGATATCACCACTTGCTTCTGCCGAGGACAGACGCTCCCCCTCCCACGCTGCTTTGCTTTGCTGCTCTGTCTGTCTGTGAAACTGCTTCTGAGCCTCTCTTGCATATCTTCCGAACAAAAAACTATGGACTTACAGGGCCAGTTGGTCCCTCTACACAATTTGATAACATTTCTTCAAAGAGAAGACAGGCTTTAGGCGAGCCGATTTGTCCTGTTGGCATGCACACAGCTGGATATCTCGTCGACTTGGAAGACTTGATGAAGTATCTATCTCTGCTGTCATCTGTGGATCTAAAGGACGCATATTTAAATGGATTTACGATAACTGGTTCCTGCTTTTTGGATTCAACTGGTTGCTGGTTTTATCTACAATTAAGGAAGTCGTTGGCAGAAAATTCAGACCCGATCACGCTGCTTGCCTTTGTGATGGCTTGGTTCTTGTACCCAGACTCAGTTGCCTTGGGCAGAATGGATCAGATCTTGGGGATTTTTATTTCTGTGTGTGGCCACATAATTTGGACATTTTCGGAACAGTTTTTGGACCAACACAGACTCAAGGTAGATGTCTTTATGTTCTGCCTGTACCCAAAACAACTGTGTGTTTATCTGAATCTGACTCCCCCGGCTGACGAAGGCCACCTTATCTGAATACGCCTGGAGGACATGTAATCTGACGCTCACCCCCACCCATTGGGGAACTCCACCGTCAACCAGAGTGAACCAGCTGAATAAACATTCTGTCATCATTTCAGGACTCTTGGATTCTCATTAGCGTTGACCTTGGCCATTCCCCTCGAGAATGTTCACGGATCTCATCGGAGGGAGCTGTTGATTATTCCATCCTTATCAGAACTCTTACAGTGACCTTGAGAGCTTCTATGAACATTGCTCATCGTTCTCTGTGTCTCCCCCCGCTGCAGAATGTCTATGTCACTATGTGCTTATTTGTGCGAGGTGTTTTATAATATTAGATTTTTTTTCTCAGGCAAAAAGAAAGATTTTAATAGGAATTTTTTCGGCTCCATTTCCTAATGTGTCTAATTTCATTACTTTTTGTCTGTCTAAGCAGATCTCACTTTTAAATGAGTCTTCGAGGCTCAATGTGACTTATCTGTCTAAATAAAGGTTGAATGAAAAAGGATAAAGTGTAGAAGTGGAGCAACAAAAAGTTGACTATGTCAATGTTTTTTCAACTCTAGTCAAAAGCTATTCATTCAACCTTTATTTATACAGGTTAGTTTCATTGAGTCACGACAAGGACGCATTTTATAGAGAGGCCTGTTTTAAACAGACAGTATAAAGTACAGACAACAGTAATTCAACAAAAAGCAATTGAAATCAAATGAAGTTATACAATACAATACAACTTTATTTATAAAACATTTTAAATGCAACACTGTTGGCCAAAGTGCTGTACACTAACACAAGCAAGCATGAAAACCATAAACTCACCTGATACCGTAAAAGTAATGAACTGCCAAAATCATAAAGCAAACAGCAAAAACAGTAAAACAAATAACTTAAAAATAGTCAAACCAACATGTCATGCTGTTAAAAGCCAAAGAGGAAAAATATGTTTTCAAAGAAGATCTAGTGCGTCAGCTTGTCTGACATGCAGCTCATTCCACAATTTAGGGGCAGCGACTGAAAACACCCAAATACAGTCAAATCAAGATGCCATATAAAGCAAGGTAAAGTACTAAAAACAAGAATATATTTGCTTTGATATTTCTATTGGCATTATCAAATGTTTAAAACCCGGAGGAAATCAAAATCGATAGCTTTAGATCTTGTTGCAAGGTGTTCCAGGTTACGCAGAGTAAGAAAAGTCCTTTTCGCCGAGTTCAGTTTGCAGGGAATGCTGCAGGTAATTATCCCTGAAAGCACATGCGGCACTGACAACGTGACATGTGCATGTTAAGTAACATACTTTACTCAACTTAAATGAGCATAAATACATACCTATACATCAAAACTGACAGACTTCTATCACATACAGCTCTTTTATGGACGTCAGCTGAAATCTGATCCCCAATTTGTTTATATGTTCAATGATTTAAAGACATTAAACACCGATATGATAAAAGAAACAGAGTGGATAACTTATGATAAAACATAAACTATATTTGTATAGATATGAACTCTTG
>JBBPBX010010134.1:26663-43726 GCA_038048925.1 Garcialebias charrua | reverse complement strand
AAACAATCCATCCACATCCATCCATCCATCCATCTTCTTCCGCTTATCCGGGGTCGGGTCGCGGGGGTAGCAGCCTAAGTAGGGAGGCCCAGACTTCCCTCTCCCCAGCCACTTGGAGCAGCTCCTCCGGGGGAATCCCAAGGCGTTCCCAGGCCAGCCGAGAAACATAGTCCCTCCAGCGTGTCCTGGGTCTTCCTCTGGGTCTCCTCCCGGTGGGACATGCCCGGAACACCTCACCAGGGAGGCGTCCAGGAGGCATCCTAACCAGATGCCCGAGCCACCTCAACTGGCTCCTCTCGATGTGGAGAAGCAGCGGCTCTACTCCGAGTCCCTCCCGGATGACTGAGCTTCTCACCCTATCTCTAAGGGAGAGTCCAGCCACCCTGCGGAGAAAACTCATTTCAGCCGCTTGTATCCGAGATCTTGTTCTTTCGGTCATAACCCAAAGCTCATGACCATAGATGAGGGTGGGAACGTAGATCGATCGGTAAATTGAGAGCTTTGCCTTTTGACTCAGCTCTCTCTTCACCACGACAGACCGGTACAGCGCCCGCTTCACTGCGGACGCTGCACCTATCCGCCTATCGATCTCACGCTCCAGTTTTCCCTCATTCGTGAACAAGATCCCGAGATACTTAAACTCCTCCACTTGGGGCAGGACCTCCTCCCCGACCCGGAGAGGGCATGCTACCCTTTTCCGGCTCAAGACCATGGCCTCGGATTTGGAGGAACTGATCCTCATCCCGGCCGCATCACACTCGGCTGCAAACCGCTCCAGTGAAAGTTGTAAATCACGAACTGATGAAGCCAGTAGGACCACATCATCTGCAAAAAACAGAGAAGCGATTCTAAGGTCACCAAAACGGATCCTCTCAACACCTTGGCTGCGCCTAGAAATTCTGTCCATAAAAGTTATGAACAGAATCGGTGACAAAGGGCAACCTTGGCGGAGTCCAACTCTCACCGGAAACGAGCCTGACTTACTGCCGGCAATGCGGACCAAGCTCTGACACCGGTCGTACAGGGACCTAACAGCCCTTATCAAAGGGCCTGGTACCCCATACTCCCGGAGTACCCCCCACAGAACCCCCCGAGGGACGCGGTCGAATGCCTTCTCCAAGTCCACAAAGCACATGTAAACTGGTTGGGCAAACTCCCACGCACCCTCCAGGACCCTGCTGAGGGTGTAGAGCTGGTCCAGTGTTCCACGACCAGGACGAAAACCACACTGCTCCTCCTGAATCCGAGGTTCGACTATCCGACGGACCCTCCTCTCCAGAACCCCTGAATAGACCTTACCAGGGAGGCTTAAGAGTGTGATCCCCCTATAGTTGGAACACACCCTACGGTCCCCCTTTTTAAATAGGGGAACCACCACCCCAGTCTGCCAATCCAAGGGAACTGCCCCCGATGTCCACGCGATATTGCAGAGTCGCGTAAGCCAACACAACCCTACAACATCCAGAGCCCTAAGGAACTCCGGGCGAATCTCATCCACCCCCGGAGCCTTGCCACCGCGGAGCTTTTTAACCACCTCGGCGACCTCAGCACCAGAGATCGGAGAACCCGACCCAAAGTCCCCAGGCTCTGCTTCCTCAGTGGAAGACGTGCCAGTAGGATTGAGGAGGTCTTCGAAGTATTCCGCCCACCGACTCACAACATCCCGAGTTGAGGTCAGCAGCACGCCACCTCCACCATAAATGGTGTTGGTCTCGTACCTCTTTCCCCCCCTGAGACGCCGGATGGTGGACCAGAATCGCCTCGAAGCCGTACGGAAGTCATTCTCCATGGCCTCTCCGAACTCCTCCCACGCCCGAGTTTTTGCCTCAGCAACCACCCGAGCCGCATGCCGCTTGGACTGCCGGTACCTATCAGCTGCTTCCGGGGTCCCACAAGCCAAAAAGGCCCAATAGGACTCCTTCTTCAGCCTGACAGCATCCCTCACTGCCGGTGTCCACCACCGGGTTCGAGGGTTGCCACCTCGACAGGCACCAACAACCTTGCGGCCACAGCTCCGATAAGCTGCCTCGACAATAGAGGCGCGGAACACGGCCCACTCGGACTCCATGTCCCCCGCCTCCCTCGGAACGTGTTCAAAGCTCTCCCGGAGGTGGGAGTTAAAGCTCCGTCTTACGGGAGACTCTGCCAGACGTTCCCAGCAGACCCTCACGATACGTTTGGGTCTGCCAGGTCTGACCGGCATCCTCCCCCACCATCGGAGCAAACTCACCACCAGGTAGTGGTCAGTAGACAGCTCCGCCCCTCTCCTCACCCGAGTGTCCAAGACATGCGGCCGCAGATCAGATGAGACGACAACAAAGTCGATCATCGAACTGCGACCTAGGGTGTCCTGGTGCCAAGAGCACATATGGACACCCTTATGCTTAAACATGGTGTTCGTTATGGACAATCCATGACGAGCACAGAAGTCCAATAACAGAACACCACTCTGGTTCAGATCAGGGGGGCCGTTCCTCCCAACCACACCCCTCCAGGTCTCACTGTCATTGCCCACGTGAGCGTTGAAGTCCCCCAGTAGAACAAGGGAGTCCCCAGGAGGCGCACTCTCCAATACCCCCTCCAAGGACTCCAAAAAGGGTGGGTAGTCTGAGCTGCCGTTTGGTGCATAGGCACAAACAACAGTCAGAGCCCGTCCCCCCACACGTAGGCGAAGGGAGGCTACCCTCTCGTTCACCGGGGTGAACCCCAACGTACAGGCACCAAGATGGGGGGCAACCAGTATGCCCACTCCTGCTCGGCGCCTCTCACCAGGGGCAACTCCAGAGTGGAAGAGTGTCCAACCCCTCTCAAGGAAACTGGTTCCAGAGCCAGAGCCATGCGTTGAGGTGAGTCCGACTATTTCTAGTCGGAACCTCTCAACCTCACACACTAGCTCAGGCTCCTTCCCCACCAGAGAGGTGACATTCCATGTCCCAATGGCCAGCTTCTGTAGCCGAGGATCAGACCGCCAGGGTCCCCGCCCTCGGCCGCCACCCATCTCACATTGCACCTGACCCCTTTGGCCCCTCCCACAGGTGGTGAGCCCATGGGAAGATGATAATTTTATGAATTTTAAATTTAAATCTACATTTTTTAAATGAGTTCTGTTTATTTATTTATCTGTTTGTTTGTTTTTACCAATTTTATGACATTGCAATGAGTACCTTTAAGTTCAAAATAAAACACATTTTCTCAATAGTAAGCACAAAGCTTCCCTCTTAATTTCTTTCAAAAGTTAGAAGCTGAGATAAAAGTTTATACGTTCCTGTTTTGGGAAATTTTAAACCATTTGTCTTACAAAGTACAAAGAAAACGTCTAATTCTGCTAATTTCCTAAACAATTTTAGAGTCATTGCTCTTTTTCAATCTTCTGTTGCTACATTTTGCAGTGGAACCCATTCATGTGGCTCTAAAGTTCACAAACTGTTCATGTTAAGTACCACCTCAGAAGATGCTAATATCAAAGTATTATCAGAGAGTCAGAGAGAGAGAGAGTCTTTTGCACCGCATGTGGTACAGACATGTGACATTATGACAGACATGTGACATAAACAAACTGTTCAGAGCACTAACTCTAACGCTGGTTAAAAGCTGCCGTTTCTGGAAGGTTTGAATTATTCCGTTGCTGAACAACATACAATGTGGTCTTCCTCTGCCTTTCAACAACTAAATACAAATTCAGGACAACTTGAACAGTGTGGATGGGTAAATGAAGTGAACATATTATATTGTAAAATGCTTTGAGTATCTTGATTAGATAGAAAGCTGCTGTACAGTCCATTTACCATTTACCATTTGAATACATTTTTCTACTGCTATTTTTGTTGGAAGCAGATCCTGAAGAAAATGTCAATGGCACTGTTGGGAAATTTTTGGTCAAAGTTTATGGAAGTTTTTAACTACTATGACTGAGAATGTTAACTCTGCCTATGAATCATATGTTTGGGAAAGCTGAACGAGAAGCTGGGTAAGAATGCTTTGTGAAGTTGTTACTCTCAGGACGCCTCAGAGTCTGTGAGCTCAGCTGAACTGATAAGCATATAAAAACAAGCTTCACACACAGCCTGTGGCAGATTCTTGTGACTGCGCTTCAAGCATGTACTTTCCATATATCTGTAACCTGTCCTGAAAATCTGTTCTTGCAAGTAAAAACCTGTTAAAAATCTTCCCCTGTCATCCAGTGTGACTCATTTTTCAATCTCAAATTGATTATGGATTTGATATCATGGATGATCAACTCTATTTATTTATTTATTTTTCCCCACAAAGCAAGGTCCGGGAAAGCAGCTTGCCCGTCGCAGACAAATTCCAGCAGTTACGTGATGGATTCCTGGACGTGTGGAAGGTCATGCATCAGTCAGTCTTGTCTGTGAAGGATGTTTACATATTGGATTTATGATGATAGCAGCTTTACTGGTCGGAACTGTGAAGCACTGTCCTATCGGAAAAGAAGACTCCGAGGCAGAGTGAAAGTTTGATCTGTGCAGTGACCTCAATAAATCAGCTGCTTTACGAGCTTTGGGACTTGTCAGTGAAGAAGATTCTACCTGGATGGGGATTCACTGCATGGTTTCAGTGGAAGGATTAAAACATATTCATTCTTTCATTCATTCAACCTTTATTTATACAGGCTAGCCTCGTTGAGTCACGGGGACTCATTTACAAGAGGGACCTGTCTCACTCACACCAAACAACCATCCACTCTCACACTCACACCTAGGGTCAATTTAGAGTCACCAATCAGCCTAACAAGCATGTTTTTTTGGTCTGTGGGAGGAAACCGGAGTACCCGGAGGAAACCCACGCATGCACGGGGAGAACATGCAAACTCCACCCAGAAAGGCCCCGGACCGGGATTTGAACCGGCAACCTTCTCGCTGAGAGGCAGCAGCTCTACCAGTTGTGCCACCGTGCTGCCCATATTGGATATTGGATCCCCTCCCTGGGCTGCCACCTTACCGTGGTGGAGGGGTTTGAGTGTCCCAATGATCCTAGGAGCTATGCTGTCAGGGGCTTCATGCCCCTAGTAGGGTCACCCAAGGCAGACAGGTCCTAGGTGAGGGACCAGACAAAGTGCAGCCCAAAGACCCCAATGATGAGTCCAATAATTGGACAGAATGTTCCCTCGCCCGGACGCGGGTCACCGGGGCCCCACTCTGGAGCCAGGCCCGGAGGTGGGGCACGTTGGCGAGCGCCTGGTGGCCGGGCTTTTACCCATGGAGCTCGGCCGGGCACAGCCCGAAGAGGAGACGTGGGTCCCCCTTCCCATGGGCTCACCACCTATGGGAGGGGCCAAAGGGGTCGGGTGCAATGTGGGATGGGTGGTGGCCGAGGGCGGGGACCCTGGCGGTCTGATCCTCGGCTACAGAAGCTGGCCATTGGGACATGGAATGTCACCTCTCTGGTGGGGAAGGAGCCTGAGCTAGTGTGTGAGGTTGAGAGGTTCCGGCTAGAAATAGTCGGACTCACCTCAACGCATGGCTCTGGCTCTGGAACCAGTTTCCTTGAGAGGGGTTGGACACTCTTCCACTCTGGAGTTGCCCCTGGTGAGAGGCGCCGAGCAGGAGTGGGCATACTTGTTGCCCCCCATCTTGGTGCCTGTACGTTGGGGTTCACCCCGGTGAACGAGAGGGTAGCCTCCCTTCGCCTACGTGTGGGGGGACGGGCTCTGACTGTTGTTTGTGCCTATGCGCCAAACGGCAGCGCAGATTACCCACCCTTTTTGGAGTCCTTGGAGGGGGTATTGGAGAGTGCGCCTCCTGGGGACTCCCTTGTTCTACTGGGGGACTTCAACGCTCACGTGGGCAATGACAGTGAGACCTGGAGGGGTGTGGTTGGGAGGAACGGCCCCCCTGATCTGAACCCAAGTGGTGTTCTGTTATTGGACTTCTGTGCTCGTCATGGATTGTCCATAACGAACACCATGTTCAGGCATAAGGGTGTACATATGTGCTCTTGGCACCAGGACACC
This sequence comes from Garcialebias charrua, assembly GCA_038048925.1. NCBI lineage: Eukaryota > Metazoa > Chordata > Actinopteri > Cyprinodontiformes > Rivulidae > Garcialebias > Garcialebias charrua. The sequence goes on along the minus strand of JBBPBX010010134.1, from coordinate 37,755 downwards.
CTAGGTCGCAGTTCGATGATCGACTTTGTTGTCGTCTCATCTGATCTGCGGCCGCATGTCCTGGACACTCGGGTGAAGAGAGGGGCGGAGCTGTCCACTGACCACTACCTGGTGGTGAGTTGGCTCCGATGGTGGGGGAGGATGCCGGTCAGACCTGGCAGACCCAAACGTATTGTGAGGGTCTGCTGGGAACGTCTGGCAGAGTCTCCCGTAAGACGGAGCTTTAACTCCCACCTCCGGGAGAGCTTTGAACACGTTCCGAGGGAGGCGGGGGACATTGAGTCCGAGTGGGCCATGTTCCGCGCCTCTATTGTCGAGGCAGCTTATCAGAGTTGTGGCCGCAAGGTTGTTGGTGCCTGTCGTGGTGGCAACCCTCGAACCCGGTGGTGGACACCGGCGGTGAGGGATGCTGTCATGCTGAAGAAGGAGTCCTATTGGGCCTTTTTGGCCTGTGGGACCCCGGAAGCAGCAGATAGGTACCGACAGTCCAAGCGGCATGCGGCTCGGGTGGTTGCTGAGGCAAAAACTCGGGCGTGGGAGGAGTTCGGAGAGGCCATGGAGAATGACTTCCGTACGGCTTCGAGGCGATTCTGGTCCACCATCCGGCGTCTCAGGGGGGGAAAGCGGTACGCGACCAACACCATTTATGGTGGGGATGGCGTGCTGTTGACCTCAACTTGGGATGTTGTGAGTCGGTGGGCGGAATACTTCGAAGACCTCCTCAATCCTACTGGCACGTCTTCCACTGAGGAAGCGGAGCCTGGGGACTTTGGGTCGGGCTCTCCAATCTCTGGTGCTGAGGTCACCGAGGTGGTTAAAAAGCTCCGCGGTGGCAGGGCTCCGGGGGTGGATGAGATTCGCCCTGAGTTCCTTAGGGCTCTGGATGTTGTGGGGTTGTGTTGGCTTACGCGACTCTGCAATATCGCGTGGACATCGGGGGCAGTTCCCTTGGATTGGCAGACTGGGGTGGTGGTTCCCCTATTCAAAAAGGGGGACCGTAGGGTGTGTTCCAACTATAGGGGGATCACACTCTTAAGCCTCCCTGGTAAGGTCTATTCAGGGGTTCTGGAGAGGAGGGTCCATCGGATAGTCGAACCTCGGATTCAGGAGGAGCAGTGTGGTTTTCGTGCTGGTCGTGGAACACTGGACCAGCTCTACACCCTCAGCAGGGTCCTGGAGGGCGCGTGGGAGTTTGCCCAACCAGTTTACATGTGCTTTGTGGACTTGGAAAAGGCATTCGACCGCGTCCCTCTGGGGGTTCTGTGGGGGGTACTCCGGGAGTATGGGGTACCAGGCCCATTGATATGGGCTGTTAGGTCCCTGTACGACCGGTGTCAGAGCTTGGTCCGCATTGCCGGCAGTAAGTCAGGCTCGTTTCCAGTGAGAGTTGGACTCCGCCAAGGTTGCCCTTTGTCACCGATTCTGTTCATAACTTTTATGGACAGAATTTCTAGGCGCAGCCAAGGTGTTGAGAGGATCCGTTTTGGTGGCCTTAGAATCGCTTCTCTGTTTTTTGCAGATGATGTGGTCCTATTGGCTTCATCAGATCGTGATCTACAGCTTTCGCTGGAGCGGTTTGCAGCCGAGTGTGATGCGGCCGGGATGAGGATCAGTTCCTCCAAATCCGAGGCCATGGTCTTGAGCCGGAAAAGGGTAGCATGCCCTCTCCGGGTCGGGGAGGAGGTCCTGCCCCAAGTGGAGGAGTTTAAGTATCTCGGGGTCTTGTTCACGAATGAGGGAAAACTGGAGCGTGAGATCGATAGGCGGATAGGTGCAGCGTCCGCAGTGAAGCGGGCGCTGTACCGGTCTGTCGTGGTGAAGAGAGAGCTGAGTCGAAAGGCAAAGCTCTCAATTTACCGATCGATCTACGTTCCCACCCTCATCTATGGTCATGAGCTTTGGGTTGTGACCGAAAGAACGAGATCTCGGATACAAGCGGCTGAAATGAGTTTTCTCCGCAGGGTGTCTGGACTCTCCCTTAGAGATAGGGTGAGAAGCTCAGTCATCCGGGAGGGACTCGGAGTAGAGCCGCTGCTTCTCCACATCGAGAGGAGCCAGTTGAGGTGGCTCGGGCATCTGGTTAGGATGCCTCCTGGACGCCTCCCTGGTGAGGTGTTCCGGGCATGTCCCACCGGGAGGAGACCCAGAGGAAGACCCAGGACACGCTGGAGGGACTATGTTTCTCGGCTGGCCTGGGAACGCCTTGGGATTCCCCCAGAGGAGCTGCTCCAAGTGGCTGGGGAGAGAGAAGTCTGGGCCTCCCTACTTAGGCTGCTACCCTCGCGACCCGACCCCGGATAAGTGGACGAAAATGGATGGATGGATGGATGGATATTGGATTTTGATCGTCCAGAACAGACACTCAAGGCTGCAGAGAAAGTGAACTGTTTGCCTGAAGAAAATTCAACAATCAAATTTATCGCAATCTGACTCCCCAAACAGCCTTGAGGAAGGGCCGATTATCAAATTTCTCCTGGGTCATGAGTAACCAAGGACAACAGCTGCATCTATTGTACCCCGCCTACCCTCTCCCCGGAGAACTCTCTGTGAGCGCTTATCAGAAATGCTGGTTGGAAACATCAACAGAACGGCGGATCTGAAAAAAAGGCTCATGGACTAATCTCAATGCTTGGACCTCAAATGCATATGTAATTTGTCTTGAATGTGCTTGTTGTTGGTAGAGTTTTTTGATGTCTCATGTCGTGTCCTAATAGAACAAGATGGGAAAGATCTTTTTTGTAATACCGCTATCTATCCTCATGGTTTTCTCCTTTTTCATATCTAAGATTATCATTCTGATAAGGGATGAGATGGCCGTGCGGATTCCGCTGCAGCTTAGTCCCCCTTCAGGATGACTGTGCGTATATGTTCACGTTGTACATGGTGGTGCAATGTCAATAAAAGATATTCTGATTCTGATTTTAGGTAAGTGGGATAAAATGAAAGTACAGTATTTTTCTCTAACAGCACATTTTCAGGACATTGTTTTCACGGGATCTCCTAAAATATTCTCCATTGCTGTTTTGTTTGAAGTATTTTAACCACTATTTTTGTTTTGTTTTTCATAATTATTTTTTTAGCTTTACATCACAATTCAGCTTATAATGCTTAATTGACTTTTTCGTCCAATTCAATTCAAAAATACTTTATTAATCCCAAAGGGCAATTAATGTTGTCGTAGCTCATGGTCCTGGTTTCATTCAAGACAGTTGTTATAGATGCTGATAGCTGTGGGCAGGATCTCCTGCAGCGAATCTGAAGAATCTGGCCACAGATATCGATCCGTCCTCCTGAATCCAGCTTGATGTCAGATCTGGCGGTCCTCTCTGTCCTCCTGGGCAGCACAGCTGACCGAATAACGGGCAGAATTCCTCCCTGAGCGATGGTCACTCCTCCCAGCAGTCTGCTGAGCTCCTCGTCGCCACGTACAGACAGCTGAAGGTACCGGAGGATGATCCCTGTCCTCCCGTTTGTCACGAGCCAAGTTTCCCACCAGCTCCAGGTTGACGGGAATTCAAAGTCAAAGTCAAAGTCAACTTTATTGTCAGATCTGCAATATGTACTGTTGCGAATTCAAAAGGTTGAAGGAAGCTCTGAAACGAATGTGCAAATTTTATGTAGGTTTATTGTACATATAAGAATAAACCTTACAGCAGACAACAGACCTCAACTCCGAGCACAAGTCCACACACACATCTTCAAAGGCAGGGCCACGGTTATAAAACCCCGGATGTCGTCACCGCCTCCTTGGACCCTGGAACCTCCTTGGACTGCTTCAGGACCGCCCTGGAACCACCTACACTACCACGTGACCCTCCTTTCTGTCAACAATCTATCAGCTTCAATGTAAACATCAAATGTTATGTCTGTGTATGTGCAGGCGTGTAACTGTTCCCTAGTGAAAACAAAGCCCGAGAGAAAAACGTTCTGCCTAGTGTCACATTTCACATTATAAGGCAGAATTAAGTGAATACAAATAATGGAGCATAGTGGGTGTAATGTAATACTGATAGAAATATATTTCAGTACTGTACAGGACATACACAGGACCGAAATTGCGTTTCTCTCAGTCCCTCGGTGCAACAGTAAACATCTAAACATTGAAACACTGAAACATATAATAATAGACATAAGCATAAAATAGTAAAACTAACACTGTCCTGAGTTTTTGCATAGTGGTATAAGAGTATGAAAATTTACACCGACTCTAAAACTAAAACTAAAACATTAAACATTTAATGAACATAATATTGTCCTGAGTTTTTGCATACTAGTATAAAAAAAGAGTATAAAAAGTATAACTAAAATAAACTAAAGGTTTCTAGCATTGACATTTGCAAAGTGGCAAAGCAGCGTATGAGTTAATGTACACAGTACATGCACGAGGTAGTAGTTGATGTTGTTATAGAGGCAAAAAGTGGCATATGCAGTAAGGCACATTGGGCATCCTAAACAAGACCGGTCAGAGCACACTGTATATGTATCAGCAGCGGTGCAGATATTAGAGTAGTGTAAATGTAAACAGTAGCAATTAAATATAAGCAGTAGTAATAAAAGTAAACAGTATTAATAAATGTAAACAGAGAATGTAAACAGTACCATGACTATAGGCAGCGATGCAATACAAACATCAGTGCAAGTATGAGAAGTAGTGCAAACTGTATGAGCACATGACCGAGAGTTTAGTGAATAACCCGTCTGATGACACAGAGTCCAGTGCCAAAATCTTTGTGTTGTGTGGTAATGTGTGAGAAAGTTTTAGTGTTAAGGCAGTTCAAATGGGAGAGGGGGCAGAGCAGGCAGAGTGTTTAGCATCCTGACTGCCTGATGAACAGAGCTGTCTCTCAGTCTGCTGGTTCGAGCCTGGAGACTCCTCAGTCTCCTCCCTGATGGCAGCAGTCTGAAGCAGCTGTGTAGTGGGTGTGTGGGATCACCTGCCATGCAGTGGGCTTTCCGAGTGAGGCGTTTGCTGTGTAAGTCCTGCAGTGAGGGCAAGGAGGTGCCCACGATCTTCTCAGCTGCTCTCACAATGCGCTGGAGGCTCTTGCGGCAGGATGCAGTACATGCACCAAACCACACAGTGATGCAGCTGGTCAGGACACTTTCTATGGCACCTCTGTAGAAGGTGCTCATGATGGGGGTTGAAGCTCCAGCCCTTTTCAGCTTGCGGAGAAAGTAGAGACGCTGGTGAGCCTTCTTTGCCAGTGATGCAGTGATGCTTCTTTGCCAGTGATGCAGTGTTCCTGCAGTGTTCATCCACGGTACCTCCTTTTCTACTCATTTGGGATTTGGGGCTGTATTTGAGCTTTTGAGATGTTAATCAGCTGCTTCTGGTTGTTAAAAAACACCCTGTTGCCATGATTACACATCACAATAAATGTCCAAAAATAAAAAGGTTTCAGTAAAAATCCTTCCAGCTGCACAGCATTCGATATCACAGTGATCATCCGAAAAGAGTGATTTACACCCAGAAAAAAAAGAGGAATTAAAGTTTTCAAAAGCAATGACTCAGAATGAACGTAACAGAGCTACTCCAACATGCAGCCACCCCGAGCAGCACAATTCTAGAACTTCTTCCTCTTTTTCTTTCAGCTGTTCATTTCCTCAGGGGTCCCCACAACCGAACTATCTGTTCCGCTCCTGCTTCATGGAATATCTTACAAAAAGATCTGAAGCTCTCGAACTTGACTTCTCTAAATGGTTTTCAGAATCTGTTGGAATCCTGGCAAAAACCAATGCAGATTTGTTCCTGTCTTTGATTTTATACATATACCTTATAATGTTTTGCTAGTTTTTTGATACTTTGTTAAAAAAAAAAATAAATATATATATATATATATATATATATATTTTTTTTTTTCTCTCTTTTGTTTTCTATTGTTTATTGTTTGTTTGTTTATTGTTTAAGGAAATTCTACCATTGCTGTTCATTGTTCTTTAGTTTTAGCAGGTCGCTTTCGTAAATGAGCCCATGAGGTTCAAAAGGTTTACCTGACTAAATAAAGGTTGAATGAATGAATGAATCTCACATGAAGATTTGATCATTGTTTATACGCCAGATGTGCATAAACAATTACCACCAGACATCCCTCTCTCTATAGCTCCTCCTTCCTGACACAACCACAGACCACCGAGCTACCACAGCCCTCAGTGTGGAGCAGAGAGCTGCCATTTAGGGAGACCGGGAGAGCAGAGGGTGGGGGTTAAGGGCCTTACTCAAGGGCCCAGGGTGGGATAAATGAGGGTGGAGACATGTGAGTGTTTCACCTTTTCCACCCACATTTTGATGTTGACGGCACAGGGAGTCGAACTGACGACCTTCCGATCACAGGCCTGCCTTCTCTAAACTCTGAGACTGAACTATCTTGTTTAAAAAAAATCCCACTTAGTACCACTAGAGGGCTCTTGAGTAGCACCAGTGGTACTTGAGAGCTTGAGAAAGATATGGAGGGTGGAATGTGATGAAATTTAAAAAAACATGGATGTACCGGTAGGTCTGACATACAAATCTCTTGTCTGAGAGCAAGAGGGGTCAGAGCATTCAGGGTCCTGACTGTGGAACAGTTTCCATCTTCTACCACTTATGCATGGTAGAGTTGAAGAGGCAACAGGTCAGGAGAGAAACAGACATCCCTCTCTCCAGCTTCTCCTGTGGGATTCCAAGAAGTTCCCAGGCCAGAGAGGGTATCCCTCATGGGAGTTCTGGGTCTGACTGTGGAACAATCTTCCTCTAAAGTCAGGATGATAAGTATTCTAGTGCTTTAACTCACAACTGAAAACCTGCAGCTTTTTAAGATGTTTGTGTGTTCAGCGTTTCAGATTTAGTTTTAATTTTACAATGTTTTAATATTTTTGCATGGTACTATTGCTTTTGTTTTTATGTCATTCCTTGCTCTCGTTCTTATTTTGTGATTATTCTTTCCAATCGGTTTTTATTGTATTTCATTTGATATAAAGCACTTTGTAATTTTGGTTTTAAGAAATGAAGATTTACTTACAAAACAGTGCTTCGTCTCTCCACCGTTTCCAAATTCTTTCTTTGGAAATTTTCCAGTCAAACAGGCCAAAAATCAACACAAGTTTTTTTATTTGAACATTCTTGCTGCCTCAAAATGATAATAAACCAAATGACAGTTTAGATTTTTAGAACTATGTTTAAAGCATCTAAATGTTTGTAAAACTTCAACATTTACACCATTTGGCACTTTTTGTGTTCATGATTTGTAACATAAAATTTCACAAAAAAATATACGGCAAGCATCTCAAACTTAAAGGATTTTTTGGAGCGCTCTTTTCTTATACAAATGGATAAGTAAATATATTAAATAATATTTCAATGTTTGATATGTTTGGAGAGACGATCTTCAGCTTATTACAATTATAAATAATATTTTGTTATTTGAAGAGAGGAACCAAAGTGACCATGTATTAAAGATTGATTGATATGCTAAAGCAAAATCATGCAACTGTTAGTTTTACATTTAATTGTTTATTGACTGCCAAGCTCAAGAATGGCTTTTTTTTCTCAAACTGAAAAAGCATCAAAAATTAAATAACATACAATATCTTGTTCATTTGGGTTCTATCAAAAAGCATTCCTTTATGAAATACAAGGAGTGTCCTCATTACCATATTGTTTGGACTATAAGGCGCACTTATAATCCTTTAATTTTCTCAAAAATCGACAGTGAGCTTTATGGTGCGCCTTGTGTTTTCATTCTGGTTGTGCTTACTGACCTCAAACCAATTTTATGAGATTATTGTGAATGAGTTGAATAAAGTTTGACTTATCTGACTATGTTGTTTCGCTTAATGCTCCTTATAATCCGGTGCACCTTATAGTCTGAAAAATACAGTCCTATCAAAAGTTTAAAAGAACACAATTCTCATCTAAAAGTGTACCACATTTGTAAACAAAAGTAAGCAGATTTCTACCTTCATTTAAGTCATAGGCTACTTTTTGAGGCTTTTACAGTTAAAACAAGATTAACACAAACATGACATTTTTTAAATATAAACATGGTACAAAATATACAAAAATATTAACAATTATTTCACATTTTTTTTACTTGCAAGTGACATATAGTCTACAATCTTAACTCCCCCTAAACTATAATCACTAAGAAGAGTATTTGTTCAAAGATAAAGGCTGAAAAAAATGTAAAACAAAACCAAAGTAAACCACCAGTGTGCTGCTTCTATAAATACAGGGGGTCCCTGACTTACGAGCGCTCTGACATCCGAGGTTCTGGACTTACGAGCTCACTAACGAACAGTAAATTTGTAAAGAACATACAGAAAATACAGCACTTTTATGTGTTTTTAGATGAAAGTGTGTTAGCTAACTGTTTGGAAACAAGTTTCTGAGCATGTTTATGAACTAGTATGAATGTTTGTGATGAAAAACAAGTGTTCGTAGTAGCGCTAGCATAAATTTTCCGACTTACGACCGAAAATCCGGACTTTCGAGCAACACGTGTTTCCGGTTCCGACATACGAGATTTCGTCTTACGAGAACCTCGCAGGAATGGAACTCGCTCGTAAGTCGGGGACCCCCTGTATTGGGATTTTTCGTTTTACAAAGCTGAGGCCCTTCTACAGCCTTACAGTGGAGCCAAAGCCCCACACACTAAAAGCAGGGTAGACGGCTTCTGTAAACGAGGTGTAGACTCTGTGCAGAAGTCTCATGCCGTCATTGACGCTATAAAACGCAAGAATTCCACCTGCATGGTCCAGATAGACGCCGATCCGGGACGCCGCCGGAGCAGCGAATTCAGTGCTCTTGTTGTTGTGCACGAAGGTGTACTTGGAGTCGGAGCAGTACAGACTCCAGGACTTGTTGTTCCAGCCCAGGCTGCAGTCGTTCCCATTTCCTTTGCGGCGGATTCCCCTGTAGGTGACGGCCACGTCGATCTCTGTCCCCCGCCAGTCCACCTCCCAGTACCGGCGAGCTCCAGACAAGCTCTCCCTGCACAAAACCTGGAAGAAAAGGAGAAGAAATAAATAAAGGCAAAATTCCCATACCACATGCACGGAGACATTTAAAGCACTTTAAAAACCAGGGTGGTTTTGAAACATCAGGAAGAAGTCAAAGTCAAGATCAAAGTCAACTTTATTGTCAAAACTGCAATATGTACAGGACATACACAGGATTGAAATTGCATTTCTCTCTGTCCCTCGGTGCAACAGTAAACATTTAAACACTAAAACACTAAAACATTTAATAAACATAAGCATAAAATGAAATAATAAAAGTGTAATACTGTCCTGAGTTTTTGCATAGTAGTTTTTGCATAGTAGTAGTATGAAAGTATGAAAAGTTACACCAACACTAAAACACTAAACATTTAATAAACATAAGCATAAAATGAAATAACAAAAGTGTAATACTGTCCTGAGTTTTTTGCATAGTAGTATAAAAGTGTAAAAAGTATATCTATAAAATAAAATGAAAGTTCTGGCATTGACATTTGTAATAGAGTGACAAAGCAGCATATGAAGTTTATGTACACAGTATATGTATGAGGTAGTTGATATTGGTAGGTAAAGTGGCATATGCAATAAGGCTAGTAAAAAATAATATATAAGCAGTAGTGTGGATATAAAAAGTAGTGTAAATGTAAACAGTACAGTAGTAATAAATGTAAGTAGTAATAAATGTAAACAGTGAATGTAAACAGTAGTATAGGCAGTAATGTCATACTGTACAAACATTAGTGCAAAGAAAAAAAAAGAAAGTATGATTCTATACACTGATCATTTTAAAGCGTCACTGACATGATTTTTTTTACTATGCATAAAACTGCTCAAAATATATATCTTTTATCATTTAAATATGTTCGTTTTTGCATACAAAACGATAAATCAATTTAATTTTGCTTTAAAAGTGATTTTAAACTTCGCGCCGTGTTTATTCACGGGAAATCCGATTACACGCGAATGCAACATCTGTGACGTAAAATCGGGCAGAGGGCTACGTCACTTTAATAATTTATAACCCGACGAATTTAGCAATCTAAGTGAAGATTTGAGCTATTTGTCTTCAGTTTGGGAAGCAAAAAGTTAGATGAACAAGAAACAGCAGGTTCTAATTTAGGTCTGCACCCGTATTTATTTGAGTTTTACCTTTTCAGGAAGCGAGGGGGCTCCGAGGCAGGCGATCTCCAGAAAGACGCAGACTGCATCTGCCCGATACAACGTCACAGATGTTGCATTCGCGTGTAATCGGATTTTTAAAATCACTTTTAAAGCAAAATTAAATTGATTTATCATTTTGTTTGCAAAAACGAACATAGTTGAATGATAAAATATATATATATATATATATTGAGCAATTTTATGCATAGTAAAAAAAAATCATGTCAGCCACACTTTAAATTCAAATAGAAGACATTAAATTTTCACCTGCTGCCAGTGATCAAATCGATCGGGGTGATCAGGGTAGTGTCTAGGTTCACTTTTCATCGTTACCGTCCTGTTTCCCTCTGAAAGGTAAAGGTTGGGGTGGACAGTATTGACATCTAGCGTCAACTGACAGGAGTCTGAAAAGGACAAAAAGAAAATATTCAATATGAGTCCCGTAGTGCTGTTTGTGAACCATTCCTCTACGTAGTGTAAGACTGGGTGTGGCAGGTTGTTGAAAAAGGTTTACACTGGGAAGTATCGCCTTTATTTGCTTAAGCAATGCTGAACTGGAAGTTTCCCGTCAAGCATGTTGCTGAACCAGTTTGACAATCATCTTTGGAGCAGGTTTTAATCATCTCTCCAAGGGCCGTCCTTTGTTCAGCATTTCAGTACTGCCCTCAAGTCCACGTTTTTCTAAATAACTTGGATTATCTCTAATGAGATTATTAAGGTTTGCTACTAATGCCATGAAACTCTGACAAATAAAAAGTTCAGTAGATTTACTTGTCCCTTTTACTCACATTTCAAGAAGTCCTCTCTTGTCCTCGGTTCTTCATTCGGACGTGATTCTTCCCCGCTTCTTGTTTCTGCCCTCAGAATTGATTCTCTTCTTGGCCTTGCGTCAACTTCTTCTGTGATGTACACTTCCTTTACTGTAAAGACAAAAAATAAAACGGTGAAAAGAAAT
>JBBPBX010010134.1:0-17057 GCA_038048925.1 Garcialebias charrua | reverse complement strand
TTATTTATTTTTTTTGCGCTAATTTGTTAAGCCCAAACCAAGTCTGTATTTTTTACAAACTCTGTTTCCATCATGTCCAGCATTCGGTCCAAATTTTTTCCCAAACCAAAATAAGTGGTGTCATCTGCAAACAGAACACACCTAAACAGCCACAACACATTCACCAAATCATTTATGTACAAAAGAAACAACTTTGGACTAAGTACCGAACCTTGTGGGACCCCACACGTAATGTTAGCAAGTTTAGATCTTACTTCATTTATTTGAACAAATTGCTTCCTATTTGTCAGATAACTAGATACCCTTTGTAATACTAGACCTCTCATTCCATATTTGTTCAATTTCTCCAAAAAAATGCAGTGATCAATAGTATTATTATTAATAGCTGGTGAAGATTCTCAGTCATCTAGGACATGGTAAATTCCACAAAGTTAAAGACAAAAATAATAATGTTTAAAGTAAAACATACAGTAATAAATAAAGTCCAGTTTTTATCTTGAACTTTTTTGAATTTGTCATTTTAGCCACGTTTATCTATTACATGATACAACAGCATGCCTTACTGTTACTACTACTCTGCTGCCATCAAATGGCTGAAAGTGGTACTGCTCTTTTTTTTCCTTTTTTTTCTGTTAGAATGAATGAAAACAGTCATATCTCAGCCAAAAATTGGTTTATAAATACGGGGAACTTATAGGTAGAAAAATACAGTATTTCAACAAGTCATAAATCAAAATATTCAGCTCTTTCTGGAGACAGGTGCTATGGCTTTTGTTTTTGGTATAACTTTAGCTTTTTAAAAGCTTGCATTTAGCATGCTATTTTTTGCTTTTTTTGTTGTTGCTACTTTTAGTAGCTTTAGTAGTGTTTAGTTCGAGGAGCCACAACAAACTTAGGCCCTGTACACACGTAGCCGGATATCAGTAAAACCGAACAGTTTATCATGCGGTTTGGCCTATCATCCACACGTGAACTCCGGTTTATGTAACTATAAACGAATAATAAAAAAAACTCAGACCAAAGTGGAGATTTAAGAATTCTCCGCTTTCGAGTCTGCATGTGGACTTTCAGAACCGGAGGTTTCTGCTCCAGCTGGAGCAGCGCTGACGTCACATAATGCTCGGCGAAAAATAAAAGCTAAAATGTCAACATACCTGCTCTGACATGATTCCCAGTCGGACATGATTCCCAGTCGACATTTTCCTGCGTTTTATTAACTTTGTACTCCAACACGGTATTTAATAGTAGTTCAACCTTGCGGTCTGTCCACACAAATGAAAAAAAAGAAAGAAAAAATAACAGGAAGTTGTGGTTTGCTTTGAAGGGTTGTGATGGCACTACACTGCCACCTATGGGTTCAGCATATTCTTTACAACGCTCTGTGGTGTAAATAACCGGGGACATGTAGACGAACATTTTAAATATCCGAACATAGGAGCCAAGATGGTGTAGTGGCAGGGCTTTTGACTTGGCACCCGAAGGACGCGGGTTCGCGCCCCGGCCACTACACACCTTGGGGTGTCTATGAGTGCACACCTAATTCTCCAGCTCCCCGAGCGCTTTATGGCTGCTCACTGCACCACCTGGTGGTGGTTGGGTTAAATGCAGAGACGAATTTTGTCTGTGTATGGGAAACATACACAGATGACAGACAAAGACATTATTATTATTATTATGTACAGAGATATTCTTTTTGTGCAGATATTCGTTTTTCAAACACCAGGCTACGTGTGTACAGGGCCTGAATCTGGACTAATTAAGTATTTTGGACGAAGGATGAAACTTCTCAACAACAAAAAAAGAAATCATCCAGATGACCTGAATGAACTTTGTGGGATTTTCTACTTGGATTCTTGAGCAAGAACTTTGATGTTTTGAACCACTTTGGTTATGGCTGCTTCAGAGGAGTCGACGAGGGAGAGGGCGGGCCCAGAAACCATCTTATCACCAGCAAACTGGCTGGTCGACAATGTGAGTGTGCTGCTTGTGGGACACAGTTTGTTGTGGCTTGGACTGATGAAATCTTTTGGATGAAGAATGAAATATCTCAACAACAACAAAACTAAACCGTCCAGATGACCTGACTGAACTTTGTTAGATTAATTATAGAATAATTTGGTAACCGCTGCTTACATTTACAGTAAATTACCTGGCTTGTTAATAAATCTTGCTAATTTTCTTAATTATAAAACATTCACCTCTGGTCTGGTTGTTGCCTGACCTTTCATTTCCAAACTAAATAGAAGGGACCAGAATTATTAAAAATAATAAACCGTTATCTCGTTTGTTGCATATAAAGGTGGCTGTTTAGTTTTTACCAGTTGGAGCAGTGTAAAATATGCACGAGTGTAAAACGCAAAGAGCTCTGAAAGGTTCTTCAATGTGCAAGTGTGCCAACGAGCTGAAAACTGAAGCTAAAATTAACAAGGACAAAAAAAATAAAGTGCTACAACTAATTCAACTGGGCTTTTATTTTAACACACTACAATTTAGCTGCTTAGCTTCAAATAATCTCATTTCAATCTTTAATCCTTTCTTTCGAACAGGACATGTCATGCAGGCTTTTCATGATTATGACGTCTCACAGTCTAACGATGACAGCTGCTGAGGGAAAGAGCAGCTGGCGGCACTCTTTTTCACCAACGCTAATCTTTTTCTTCCCATTTTGTGTGAATTGTCATTTTGTGCTTTGGGCTCAACAAGTGTGACTTTTATGAAGAGAGCATAAAGATGTGCACAGCACCACAGTGGTTTGATTTGACGTCTTGTTTTTCTTTATGCAGATGATGGGTAATTATACAAAGTACGTCGGTGCAAGTTCAAGCCCTAGTCCCACAGAGGCAATGAAAACCCGCGTGCATTAATCATCATAAACGCTGATTTATCGAGAAACGATCTCTGCGGTCAGCTGATTGATCATTTTGCACGCCAGCTCCTGCAGTTTGCTCAAGTTGATTGCTTCCAGCTAGAAAAGCTTCAATGATGAATTAAAAACACAACATCATCGTTACATTTACTTTTTCTGCAATAGTTTCATTGTATATCTATATCATTTATCATTTGAATCGTAAAATATGTTTTTTATAAAAAGATTTTGTTGCAGTTTATTTAGTTAAAAGTGCAAAGTTCGGCTAGCGGTGCAATTATTTGCTCCCCTGCATTTTCGTAAAGTCTGTTTGGTGAATTGATCTAATTGATCCCGGGGCTCTGCGCATCTCGTATTGAACGCTCTCGTTTTCTCAACACAGACAACATCTACGTCTCCCTGGAGTCAACAGAACGAAACGCGCCGCTAAATCTGTGGAACTTCAAAGCTGTTTTTCTCTGCTCTCTTGCCAGGGTCATCGCAGATAGCCAACATCTATCTGGCTCCCCGGGCAAGATTTAAAGCTTTGGCTTTTGGGTTGTGATTAAGAGCTCAAACTTTGGTTCAGCGTTCAGTCGACCAGAAGTAACAGCTGTGCACACATGTGAGCCGAGGCAGCGAGAAAAATATGAAAAAGATATATATTGGCAAAACATCCCTGAAAACCCAGAGAAATGGATGCAAACATCCAAAAAGAAGGTAAGATGCGTAGTCTGGAGAGTGACCTCTGAGCATCATCCTCATAATTTATTATTTTATTTCATTTCATTTAACGCAACGATTATTAATGAGAAGTCAGGAGGCAACTCAAAGCACATTACTGTACATCTATTCATTTCCATCATTCCTCTTCAATTATCAGCTGACGTCTGCTGTTAGGTCAACAATATGATGAGCTGTCTGCAAAATAAAACGAATAAGAGTTGTACGAAAGCGCTCTGAAAGTGGAAACAGCAGCTCTGACACAACAGGAATAAGAGGAGACACTGACAATAGGAAAATATAAAGTATGTGATTATTAACAGAATACAGGTGGAATGCAAGGAGCTGGAATGGGGTAATGGCGAGGACACGTAGAGGCAACAAACGTACAACAAATAAAAAGAATGTGCAGAAACAATCAAAATACTAAAACTCATAATAATCTCAAAATAAGTACTTTCAGAAAATTTCACAATAATGATGACTAAATTCATAATGTGACGTGTTGCTGTAGTAAAGGTCGTCAATGGGCTGTTCGAGTTGTCCCAAAATTCTGGAAAATTGCGAAGAAATAAAAAAAAAACTAGTAACATTTTCTGTTGACGTCACTGAATTCTGTTTGCAGTTCAGCACCCATCCAGTCATGGAGCCATTTTTTACATGGAAGAGTCTTGAAAACGACCGCTTACAAAGCTGTGTTCCACACCGTTCACATCGTTTCACTCACTTCCTAACGGTTCTTTTGCTAACTAGTCACAACTGTAACAGTAGAGATGATAGCTTAGGGGGGGAAAAGAAAGAGCTCTCAAACACAGATGGTCACAGGAGCGCTCATAACAGAAAACAGGTGGTGTGTGAGAGAGCTGAAAAAATATGGAGGATTTGTAAAAACTATGAAAGTGAAAAATAAAAGAGCATGAATAATGGATCAGTTGGTAGAGCTGTTGCCTCTCAGCAAGAAGGTTGCAGGGCCAAATCCTGGCCTGGGTCTAGTGGAGTTTGCATGTTCTCTCCGTGCATGTGTGGGTTTTCTCCGGGTACTCCAGTTTCCTCCCACGGACCAAAAACATACATGTTAGACTGATTGATAACTCTGAATTGTCTCTAGGTGTGAGTGAGAGAGTGAATGGTTGTTTGTCTCTACGTGTCTCTGTGATGGACTGAAGACCTGTCCAGGGTGTCCCCCGCCTCTTTTTGGGTCCCTTGCGACCCAAAAAGGAAGAGTGGGTAAAGATAAAGGATGGATGGAAACTCAAACTCATATTAATCCATAGGAAACCAAGCGATCCATCCATCCATTATCTTTTACCCGCTTCTTCCTTATTCGGGTCGCGGGGGTCACTGGTGCCCATGTCCATCCATCACTGTGCGAGAGACGTGGGACACCCTAGACGAGACACATAGAGACAAACGAGAAAGACAACCATTCACTCTCTCACTCACACCTAGAGACAATTTAGAGTTACCAATCATAACATGCATGTTTTTTTCGTCTGTGGGAGGAAACCGGAGAGAAAACCCATGCATGCATGGAGAGAACATGCAAACTCCACCCAAAAAGGCCCCCAGGCCGGGATTTGAACCAATGCAACCTGCTCGCTGAGAGGCAGCAGCTCTACCAGCTGATCCAAAACCAAGCCAAGTAACTTCAAATGATTTACCAAAAACATCACGTATAAAAACGAACTGCTGACATGGAGCGGTTGTAAAGATTTGTTGAGGTAGGGTGACCTGTAAGACTCCGCATGTTAGACCCAAATTGTCAAATATGTTTAGGCTTCTTGTTGTTGCTCATAAAGTACAAACCAATAAGATCATACTTAGAAATGTGAAGCACCTCTCAGCATTCAGCTGCACACTCTGCAGACACCTGCTGATGGGTGATGCTGGCTGTGCGCTCACTGTGCCTGTTGCATGGAGACAGTCTGAGAGCAGAGCATCCATCAATCCAGCTAAAAGCTAAATCTCCTCCAGCACTCACCTCTGCTTCAAACCCCTAGCCTTTCATTACCCCGCTGGTTCCCTCTGTCATCTTGTCAGTGTGTTGTCACGCCCCAAACCTGCATCAAATGTGCAAAAGTACGCTTCATGTCTGATATGTTGCAGCTGTTATTAAAATGATGGGACTTCTCCATCGTCTCGCTCTGTCTCAGACTCTTTCTTTGCTTTCTGTCTTTTTTAAAGATTACAAACACCCAAAAAAATGTGTACCGTCTCATATTTTCCAGACCTCCTTCTATAAATTACCAAAGGTTGTGTTCTGAGGCAGAAATCCATTTGTGCTCTTTCAGAAATTCGATAGGAGACTTGTGTAATGAAATTCACCATTACACCAGTGGGAGATCTTCTCCCAGCTCTGCTCCTTCCATGTGAATGGGAGATTAGCTTTCCTCCTCCATCCATCTCCTCCTCCCCAGCTTTCTCCTGGCCCTGTCGGTCTCCACACTGATCCAGCTGCCCATCATCCACATTAACCACCTTTGCACATAAACACAGACACTTTACTGTCCGTCCACGTTTTTCTTTCTCTCTGCTGGACTCAATGCTTGTTCACTTAACTAACTCTCCCTGCTGTCTGTTCAGCGCCTTCCATGACCACAAGGATGACCTTCGTAAGCGCCTGTCGTACACAACCCACAAACTAGAGATGGTGGAAACGGAGTTTGACTCCACGCGGCAGTACCTGGAGACGGAGCTGCGGCGCGCCCAGGAGGAGCTGGAGAAATTCACAGAGAAGCTGCGCAGGTGAGCTCAGAGCTGATGTGGTAGTAGCTGGGAGTCGTTCACAACACGGCCCCTGAGCGCCACGTCTTGATCATAACTATTTTCACTGTTAATCAACAAATTAAATGGCAAAGCTGTTCTGTAGTTTATAAAGACTTTGTCTTAATTTTATTTTATTGCATATTGTGTTGAAAGAGAAGAAGTGTAGCAGCAGGATATCTCATCCAGCATCTCTCTTTATCAGTGGTGTCCAAACCTGGTCCTTGAGAGCCACTATCCTGCATGTCTTAGTTTCCCTTCAGCAAGTCTTTAAGTTCTGCAGAAGTCCATTAAGCACTCATTTACTGAAACCTGGTGTTTCATAGCAGAGAAACATCTAAAACATGCAGGACAGTGGCCCTCAAGGACCAGGATTGGACACCACTGCTCTAAATGTTGAGCTATAAGTGGGACTTTGGGACTGGGACTATACTTATATAACACTTTTCTATCTTATCAAGACACTCAAAGCTCTTTATAACACAATCTGTGCCTCATTTATTCATTCATGCAGCACTCTACTAGATCTGTACAAAGCTAATTGAACAAATCATTCTAAAGAAATCAGAGTTTTATCACATTCATACACTGATGGGACACATCGGAGGCAATGAGGGGTTCAGTGTCTTTTCCAGGGACACTTCAACATGTGACTGCTGGTGGGATCAAACCCCCAACTCTTACATTGGAGGACAACTTCTCTAACCACTCAGCCACAGCCATCGACTTTAAAGGACGTCTGTGCTAAAACATGAAAGAAATGTCTTACAAAGTATAGCTTAAACCCATAGAAGCAATAAAGTACAACTGGGTTAAAATCAGTATTTGGAGGAACTTGTCAGAAAGCACATGTTGGATTATTTTATACAAAACATACTAATTTGATTCATTTGTTGACTAATTTTATTTAGGATGTGTGCATGTAACAAAAAAAAATCAGTATTTGGCAAGTTTGCTAATGGTGTACAGTGGTGCTTGAAAGTTTGTGAACCCTTTATAATTTTCTATATTTTTGCATAAATATGATCTAAAACATCAGAATTTCACACAAGTCCTAAATCCGATATTTCATTCAACCTTTATTTATACAGGTTAGTCTCATTGTGTCTCGGGGACTCATTTTCAAGAGAGACCTGTTTTTAACAAAAAGTGATGACAACAGTATAGACAATCATAAAAGAAAGCATAAAGACTGAGAAGAATAAATGAAAGAAAATGATATATTTGTGAGGGATAAAAGTATGTGACCCTTTGCTTAACAGTACTCCCCACTCCTGGGGAGGGAGACAATGGTCCAGAACTTCCTCCATTTGTGAACAGTCTGTCTGACTGTGGATTGGTGGAGTCCAAACTCTTTACAGATGTTCTGTAACTTTTTCCAGCCTGATGAGCATCAGCAACTGTTTTTCTGAGCTCCTCATGAATCTCCTTTGTTCCTCCATGATCCACTTCCACCAACATGTTGTGAAGATCAGACTTTGATAGATCATGTTCTTTAGATCAAACAGGTTGTCCACTCACACCTGATCATCATCCACTGATTGAAAACACCTGACTCTAATTTCACCTTCAGATTAACTGATAATCCTAGAGGTTCACATACTGTACTTTTACCATCACAAATATATAATATTGGATCATTTTCCTCAATAAATAAATGACCAAATATAATATTTTTTAAATCTCATTTGTTTAACTGGGTTCTCTTTATCTACTTTTTGGACTTGTGTGAAAATCTGATGATGTTTTAGATCATATTTATGCAGAAATATAGAAAATTATAAAGAGTTCACCAAGTCAGTAGCAGGTTGCTTTTGTAAATGAGCCCTCGAGGCTCAATAAGATTTACCTGACTAAATAAAGGTTGAATGAAAAGTCAAGTCAATATTTATAGAGCACATTTAAAGCAGAAACTGTTACCAAAGTGCTTAATAATAAATCAATGAGAGTAAAATTAACAGGAAAAAAATAGCACACACTAATAATAATACTGAAAAATTGATTAAAAACATTAAATAAAAAAACATAAGAAAACTGAACAAAAAATACTAAATCAACTCACACTGTGTGAAATGCCTGCGAGAACAGATGAGTTTTTAGCAGAGATTCGAACACAGGAAGGGAGGTGGCCTGCCTAATGTTGGGGGCAGGTTGTTTCAGAGTTTGGGGCCCATGACTGAAAATGCCTGATCTCCTCTGAGCTTCAGTTTTGTTTTTGGATCAGCCAAAAACAGCTGATCGGATGATCTCTGGGCCCCAGAGGGAACGTATGGTTCCAGTAGCTCAGAGAGATAAGGAGGTACAAGGCCATTTAGGCACTTACAGTATAGGTCAGGCTGAAGGGAGTCCAGGTTTACAGGATCAGAGGTGGTGGTTGAGCTAGGGCTAAACACAATGACTTTAATCTTCTGATCATTAAACTTGAGAAATTTGAAGCCATACATGCCTTAATGTCGTCCAGACATTTTAGGAGAGAGTGAATGGAGCAAGCACTAGCTGGTTTCAAAGGCAGATAAATTTAATAATCCTCAGCACAACAGACAGACCATGTTTCCTCAGGATAGACCCCAGTGTGAGCAAATAGAGTAAGAACAGAAGGGGTCCAAGAATCGAGCCCTGTGGGACCCCGCAGGAAAGAAAAATTGAAGCAGAAACATTATCACCAACCATGACACAAAACCTCCTGTCACTCAAGTATGAGGGAACCATTCTAATGCAGCACCTGTAATCCCAACCGTGTTCTAACTGCGATGTAAGGATACTGTGGTCAACCGTATCAAAAGCAGCAATAAGGTCCAGGAGTACAAGTACCACAAATTGACCAGAATCATTTGATACCAGAATATCTTTACAAACCCACACTAACACTGTTTCAGTACTGTGAGGTTAACCAGACTGAAAGATCTAAAAAATTCTGTTCTCATTCAAGCACCACTGTATCTCCCTTTGTGAGACCAACGTTTGTTTCCTGTAACCCAAGGACATATAAATGGGATTAACTTCTTGTTTTATTTTATTAATCTATAAACTATAAATACTTGTATAGGTACAAACTCCAGGGATTCTGTTGTGTCACGTATGACAGAACACTGCCGTTCAACCCCACCAAGAATTACTTTCCCGTTAGTTGAGTTTAATTCTTGGCATTCTGCTTAAGAAGTGCGGTACCTCCTAACAGACGTATCAGGACTGGAGAAGTTGAAACATCTGAAATGACTAACAGCGCTCAGTGATGGAAGGTTTTATGAGATATTTATCCTCAATTTGCAGTGTCAGCCTCTTCCGTCAAGTGTTGCTCAGTTATTTTCATTTTACTCCTTCCTTATCGGCTCACATCTCTTTCAGAACAGTATTTCATGTTTTGTCATGTTGTTTATGGCCTCCACATCCCGCACGCTCCATATCTATTCAGCTAATGGAGCCATAAACACTGCTTTATAAACACTCTCTTAGGCGTTGGAGATGGCATTTAAATATGAGCTAAAAGTTAAAAGGTGCGGTCATAAAACACAACAAACAAGTACACAAAAAGAGTTATGGTCCCGTTTATTCACAATTACAGATCCAAAGGCTAAAAGCAACTCTGACTATAAAGTTATTTCACTAAAGATACCAGTGACCATAATTACATCTTGCAGTTCATTGTGTAACCATGGTGACCATGGTGAAGTCATAATATCGTTTTAATTTCCTGCAAGTGCCTTCTGATCATGTTTCAATTCTCAGAATGAGTTTACCATGGTCACCATCTTTGTGAGGTTTAATATGTTTACAAGTTTGTTTTGTCACGTTTCTTCACTCTTGGTTTTTTTTATTCTTCAGGATCCAGAGTGGTTACGTAGCTCTCCAGAGGATCAACCAGGAATTAGAAGACAAGATGTGCAGGACGGTAAGAAACACTGCTTGAGCTCAGACTGAATCTAACATTTTAATTTTAAACATAGAAAGGACATATGGTAACTCGTGTCTGATTTCATGTGTTTACTTGTGATTTTTTCCCAAAAGTGTTGAGATCTGCATCTTGTTGCATGTGTTCCTACATTACCATCCAATTCATGACAAAGTCGAACACTCTTTGTATTTTTTTTATGTCTTTGAACATTGTTTTCCAGGTTATCTATTGGACTTACCATACCTATAAAAAGTATCTTGGGTGTTTTATGATTGTTGCTGTCATAAATCATCCATCCATGAATTTTACCCAGTTCTTCCTTTGTGGGTCATGGGGGTCACTGGTGTCCATATTCAGCAGTCACTGTGCGAGAGGCAGGGACACCCTGGACATGTCTCCAGTCCATCACACATAGAGACAATTTAGAATTACCAATCAGCCTAACATAAATGGTTTGGGTCTGTGGGAGGAAACTGGAGTACCTGCATGAGAAAATGCACTGAAAGAACATGCAAACTCCACCTACCCAGAAAGGTCCTGAGCTGGGACTTGATCCGGCAACCTTATTGCTGAGAGACAACAGCTCTTTCAACAGTAGGTAATACTTTATTTCATCAGGGGGTATAAGTAAATTATAGGACAGCTTCTGAAAGCAAAGTTTCAAAATTATCAAAATAATCAATTACCGTATTTTTCACTGTATAAGTCACACCTTTTTGCATAAATTTGTAAGTCCTGCGATTTATACACCAAAGCAAATAATATACGTTCCCCCCATATTTATAACTCAATCTATCTTTGAAATCAATTTTTGAAATGAGCTGATTTGAGCTGATTATTAAGGAAAAGTTAAACAGAGGCACACCTTTACTATAATTTCAAGCAAACAAATTATTTTTTTTTAAGTGTTAAACTTGTTAAATTCTTGTTAAAGTCCTCCCGTGCACGCTCCCACAGCTGCCATTTGGCAGCCAATCAACTTTTGGCTCAACACCAGCCCATATTTCTGGGTTGTCAGCGGTGACGCATGATAAATGGGACTTATTCATTCAATCTTTATTTATACAGGTTAATCTCATTGAGCCTCGAGGACTTATTTACAAGAGACACCTGATTTTAACAAAGAATGATAACAACAATAACAACAATAGACAGTCATAAAAGGTGCATACAGGTTGTTTTTTTTTCTGTTGTTTTTTTTACAAATTAAAATAAGATGGCAAAAAAGTAGCAAAAACAGCTAGATTATAAAGTGATGCAGAAAATTAAAAACAGGAACACGCCTGCATTGGTTATTGTCAGGAACTTAACAGATGTTTGAAGCCACTTTGAGATCATTTTGCAAGATATTCCAGGAAACAGGAGCGGAATAGGCGAAGGCCCTTTTGCCAAGTTCAGTTCCCACTGACGGAACACTGCAGGTAATAATGTCCTGAGAGTGCACGCTGTAGCTGCACTCACACAGAGACATGTAGAAGATATATGAAGGCAGCAGACCAAGAAGTGATTTAAATATGAAAATGTACCAATGAGAGAGTCTGTGTGAAGATAATGATGACCAGTTAACCAGTGAATACAGGGTGCAGTGATGGGTACGGTAGTTACAGCCAGCTATGAATCTTATTGCACCATGATAGACAGCATCCAACATCTGTTGGTGCTTGTAGGAGCATTCATGTGAATAATGTCACCGTAGTCAATGCAGGGAAGGAAAGTTGCAGTTACAAGGTGTTTCCTAGCATTCAGAGATAGACAGGATCTGTTTCTGAAAAAGAAACCCAGTTTAACTTTCAGTTTTCTTACTAGGTTTTCCACGTGGAGCTTAAAAGAGAGATGCGAGTCAACCAAGACACCCAAATATTTATAGGAATTAACAAACTCAATAGGGACTCCAATTGAGGATAAAATCAGAGGAAGAACTACTGGGACTGACTTCCTATTTGAAAAAAAGCATCCCTTTGGGTTTATCAGCATTTAGGACAAGTTTGAGATAGAACAAATCTGACTGGATGATGTCAAAAGTGGATTGCAAAAGCTGGAAAGCCTTAGCAACTGTGTTAGCTCGACAATAAACAACCGTGTCATCAGCATAGAAATGTAAGAATGCATCAAATATGCTCTGACCTACATTACCTATGTAGATTGTAAAGAGGGTGTTCCTAAGACTGAGCCTTGTGGTACACCATTTTTGACTGTTAAATAACTGGAGGAAGTACCATCTTGTTGAACACATTGCCTCTGACCTGAAAGATAGTTAGAGAACCAACCAATGGTGTGATCTGAGAAACCAGTTTCTGAGAGCTCATGACACAAGATATCATGATCCACAGTGTCAAAAGCTTTAGGCAGGTGGCAGTATGTGTACGGTGCAGTGACATATTCATAGATTTTTCCACTTTATTAGACACATTTGGACTGATGTGACTTATAGGGTGATGTGATGTGTACGTCGGAAAATACTGAGTATATCCCAGGGTTCAGCTTTTATTTGTATGTTTTTTAGAATTAATGTACAGTGTAGACAGAAATAAAATGGCGTATATTATCTATACTTATGGTGTCACACCTGAATCAGTAAGTATTAAATGTATGGAGCCATGCTGAGAAGAAAAGAAACCAAACAGAAAAAGAAGTTTAAAACTGCAGAGGTACTGTTAAAGCAAGAGACAATAGTAAATGATTGTGCTTCAGACTTGCAGATGCAGAGATGGTACAAATGACATGATATTAACTCAGCTAGATAATTTAGGAGCAGCGATAACATTCTTGCTCTCTGTTCTCTGTCTCTGGGAAGAAATTGGAAGCACTCTGTAATCAATTCCAACTCACCTGCTCTGCAGCAGAAGCACTCTCGTCTCTCACGGAGCAATTACACGATCAAAGATGGGCCGCACAATCAATGTCCGAAGTAATTGGTCTTAGCTGCCACGCAACCCTGTTAGAAAACTATTACAGCTAGCATGCTGTTCTGGTTATCTCAATGCCCAACCATCCAATTACATCAAGTAGAGGTGTTTTCTAAGAAGTTTTTTTTTGTTTGTTTTAAGCTGTTGGGTATACGAGCCTGGATCAGTGTAAAAGATGAGCTGGTTCTACAGTATAATCAGTCATCTCATCTGAGGTTGTATCAGTGGCGCTTTGCGCTGAAACTGGCAGGTATTAGAATATCTGCTGTCAGAATATTAACCCAAGGTCAAACACTGACTAATGGCTTGTATTTCCAGTTTCTGTCAACAGGTGAAACTCATGCGTCAGCCTAGTCTCATTTTATGTTTGTATCTCTCATTGTTCCAATCCCAAAAACAAAGACTGCTCAGTCACTAAACGACTTCAGGCCTGTTGCCCTGACTTCATGAGTAATGAAGTCATTTGAGAAACTTATTTGGGACATCCTCTTGTCAAAAGGTTAAAATATATATTTGAACCCACTTCAATTTACTTTTCAGACATGTAGAGGATGGAGGACGAAACATGAGTTCTTTTAAATATGATTCTAGGACACCTTGAAGGTACAAAAACATTTGTAAGATAATTTTTATTGACTTTTAACCTGTTTTCAATTGTATTCAACACAAGTCAAAGTCAACTTTATTGTCAGAACTGCAACATGTACAGGACATACACAGGATTGAAATTGCAACATTTTAGCAAAGAAATTATGATGCTTTAATCATCTTAACTCTGGCCTCGTATGTTGCCTTGTGGATGTTTTAACTCTTAGCATGGTTTCTGCTTTTTGGCACCAGCGGATACCTATTTTATTGGCTATTAAAGAAGATGTGGCAGCAGTTTCAGCCATGGCAAATCTGCTGAGCCTGTCTGCAGGTTTGGTTTGTGCTACAAATACTTAAAATCAGCTGATTTATGAGCTAAACCATAAGACGGAAGTGATTTGTGAGAATCGCAGGCCACTTGCAGCTTCTGGGACTCACCAGCTGTAGGGATGGCTGTTTTCTGTGACACCAGCACGTTGGAGACAACCTTGGAGGGAGCTAATAAGCACAGACCAGTGGAATGCCCACAAATCTGGCCATTTTGGATTGGTTGACAAGAAATAAGTCTGACTGAAAAAATCAACAACTGTGGCTTATCTGAATCGGACTCTGCCCGTTGGCCTTGAAGCAGGTAGACTTATCAAAATTTTCCTGGGATATATGTAAACAAAGAAAGCTCTGTCTATCACAACCCGCGAGAACTTCTGTGAATGCTTATCGGAACTGTGCCGACTGACAACAACATCTTAACAGGACTATGGTCTATCTGGAAGTGCTTCATGGACAAATCCTTTCCTCTTTTCCTATCTAAAAAGAATAAGAGGCCGTGCTCTTTGCAGCAGTAGCAACATGCACTCTGCCCATCTTTCGGACGACTGTACGAACATAATTGTACTGTATTTTGGTACAGTGATAATAAAGCTTATTCTAATTCTTCAAATAGCCCCTTGGTGATAATAAATATTCTTGAACTTGAATTTTCAGAAGAATAGTTCAGATCTTCAAATGGAGAGTTTTGTTGAAAATTTCAAAACTGTTGTAAAATCTTGGAACAGCCTCACTTTTAGGGCAAAAAAAAAATTCTGACAGGATCCAAAAGTTTAGACTGAGAGGAGCTACAACCAAAAAGTTGTATCTCACTGGGGTGCAACTGTTGGATGGAGACTCAAAATTGTGGAAAATTGTGAGCAAATAAGCAGATGTTCTGCCGCAGTCTTACTAATCTCTGAGTATTGTCAAACAGTAAGCTGTGTGACTGTAGTTCAAACAGACAGTTTTATTTTTATAAATCACTGCATTTTTCTAAAACCTCTGAAGGACCTCAAAATGTTAATGACAGTTGTGAATGCTACTTTATAAACTTTTATACTGCCATACTGCCATCAGTTTTATTCCAGCTGGAAGTGCCCCCAGACACCACCAGATGTGCTACAGCTAGCTGCTACTAGCACTTGCCATTAGTTCATCAACATGGTCAAAATCAAAACAAACAAATGTTGTGCACAAAGCTATCCTCAACAAGTATGATGCTTATTGTTAATAACACTTCCATAAAACCCCACTTCAAAAACCCCAATCTATCAATGTCAGTTATTTTTTCAACTTTTAAATAATTTTAGTTCATTTCATGATTGTTGAGTTTATTCAGACCTTAGAAAAAGAATTAGTTGCTGATGAAATTTAAAGTTTATGAGTGAAACTTCGATGAGGGATTAATGCGGTAAAATTTTGAAATTAATTGTGCTTTTTCATGCTTTTATTTTAAGAAAAATAGCAAACAGATGCTGTGGTGGTTGGCGTGTATCTTCAGATTTATGACTAATGTAGAATAATGTAGATTAATCAGATGGATTTTTCTTAAAACAAATTACTTACAGTGGATCAGTGAGCCACTAATTGTAATAAATTACCACAGAAGTCAAACACGAAGCAACAATCTCTAACTTTATTTTTTATTGCTTTGTCACAGAGGAACAGAATAAAAACCTGCAGGGTCCTCGTATCATCAGCTCATCAGCATATTCTAGTTTTGTCAGAATGATTTTGAAGCATCTTGACTTTTCAAAGAGACGTCTGTCGAGCAGAAAAGCTTGTTGTAGCAAAGCACTATCAGTAGCCGGAGACAGT
Organism: Garcialebias charrua; assembly: GCA_038048925.1. Lineage (NCBI taxonomy): Eukaryota > Metazoa > Chordata > Actinopteri > Cyprinodontiformes > Rivulidae > Garcialebias > Garcialebias charrua. The sequence continues at coordinate 1,213 of JBBPBX010010134.1, read as the reverse complement.
GAAATTGAAGGTTTTTTAGAGGCAGGCCTCATTGGAATTGTCATTTCTTTTGATGTCATGTCATGAAATGACATTTTCAAGGGGGGGTGTCTTTATTGAAGGCAGCCAAGGCAGGCGATGACAAAGGCAGCTCAAAGCAAATAAGACATATAATTAAAAGTTCTGAGATGCCTGAACCGAGAAGGTCAACAGAACAATATATAACAAAAGCAAAGAATAAACCGGAATCATAAAGAGCAAAGCTGGTGATTACCACCTGGAAAAACTGTCACGATCTGGGCTGTAATGAAATCAAGAGGTTGTACTCAGAGGGGGTCGACAGAGAACCGTCTTAGTTTGATGTGAACAAAACCCACGAAGCTGTCTGCATGGATAAAATGAGACATCACCTGTCATTACTCAGAAAAAAATCCTCTTGCGGAAATGCAGCTCGGTGCATCAGTAAAGTAATAGTTCAAATTAATCTTGTGCCTCTTCCCAGGCAGTGCTGGTGCAAGCAGAAATTTGCATACAATTGTTATTCAGGAAGGTATTTATTTATTTATTTTACGTCTGTGATGCCCGAAATACATCATGAAGACGTTCGGATGGAAGACACTTCAAAGATTCCAGCTCTCTGAACAATCATTACGGTCAAATGTAAACCATACCCACAGATTTAATTGTCCATTATATAATGCTGTTTATGCAGCTTTATTTTGTGCTACATCAAAAATGGTAAAGAGCTGTTTATTCTTTGTTTTTAATACTCAAAAAAGTATATCTCATATAGTCTCCTTGAAATTGGCAGAAAATCAAGCTCATCAGGCTTAATTAAAGCTTGCTCAATATCCACCCTCTTAATGAGGATAAAGATCACTTCATCATCAAGCACTTGTGCTGTGAGCTACTTATAAACATTCACTGAACTATTTTTTTTCATCTGCAGTTAGCCAATAATCACTATTGCTATAAGTCCTTGATTACTTTAAAAAGATAAGTGGACAGAAGCTGATGTGATTTCTCTGCGACACAAGCCAACAAACTTTAGCTTAAATAAGGAGCTAGTTATCTTTGAAGAAATGTATCAACCGCCGCGTTTCCAAAAAGGATAATTTGTTGAGAAACGACAGTGTTGTAGCCTTTTTGGTCAAATATTGGCAATAATATGCACAATCGCACAGAATATATATATATATAAATATATTTGTGTGTGTGTGTACATATACTGTGT
>JBBPBX010010133.1:31877-49259 GCA_038048925.1 Garcialebias charrua | reverse complement strand
CCAGGGGGCAGTACCGCTTCGTCTGACATTTATTCCTCCAACTCAACTCCAACCACAGCGCCTTGGTCAAGAGTAGCTCTGGTTGCTCGCGTCGGTTTATCCTACTAAAATGGCGGAAATTCCAGAATTCTAGAATTCTAGTCACGTGTGTGGGAACTATGTATTCAGGGAGTTCGATTGTGAAATGTTCTGGAGAGTGATGTTAAAAATGCAAAATCAATGTATACATTTAAGAAAAATGTCAAAAAGGATTTGCTCAAAAACTATATACTGTATGATGTAACCTCGCGTGTTTGTGTATTACACCTATGTTGTACTTATGATGTAGCTTAGTGCGTTTGTGTATTACAGTTAGAAAAATTAAGTAGAGTTAGTCATTTTGTGAAGCAGTTTGTGTATTACATTTAGAAAATTTAAGTAGAATTATTCATTTTTGTGATGTATTTTGTGTATTACAGTTAGGAATATTAAGTAGAATTATTCATTTTGTGAACATCTTGATGTTGTGCCATCTTTTAGTTTGTGTATTACAGTTAGAAAAATTAAGTAGAATTATTCATTTTATGATCTAGTTTGTGTATTACAGTTAGGAAAATTAAGTAGAAAAAAATAAAATAATAAAATAGGAAAATTAAATAGAAATAAAAAAAATAATAAAAATAAATAAAAAATAAAAAAAATTAAGTGTGATGTAGTTTGTGTATTAGTTAGAAATATTGTGTATTAGTTAGAAAAATTTAAGTAGAATTATTCATTTTGTAATGTAGTTTGTGTATCACAGTTAGAAAAAATAAGTAGAATTATGGATGATGTAGTTTGTGTATTACAGTTAGAAAAATTAAGTAGAATTATTCATTTTGTGATCTAGTTTATGTATTACAGTTAGAAAAATAAGTAGAATTATTCATTCTGTGATGTTGCTTGAAGGTTATCATTGGTTGAACAAACTGTGAAATAGGGGCAGATATAATAAGATTTCATCTTCTTTCTGCTCCCTTCATTTTATCCTACTTGTATTCTTGTATCTGATGAAACTGTCTTGTATTGTTCTTTTTTTTAAATGAATGAATAAACATCAATCAATCAATCTGCTCTGGAAGACGTCGTCCTTTTGGCCGGTAAACAAAATATTCTACATAAATCATTTTGTGAAACTATGTCAGAACAATGTTAGAGTACAACTGTCTGTGTGTTAGAGCTGTTTTTTTTATTTATTATTTAGCGACACCGTCTTGCATGCTGTGGTTAGCTTAGCATCTCGCTAACGGACAACGGCCTCCTCACGGTCCACCGGGACCGGCGGGGAGACCGTCCCAGTTGGAGAAGGAGGACGGGAGCCAAGTCGTGCGGGCGACGCGTCGGTCCCATGGGACGTGCCCCCGCGGCCGCGACGGATCCACGCCGTCCGACCTGAGCTCCCGCGAGCCTCGCTCCAGATGCTAACAACATGCTAACTTCCAACACGGTAAGACTCAAAGTGCTGGTTCTGGTCTGTGTTCAGCTTGGACTGTTTGTTGGCTGTGTGTTATTTTAGTTAAACCTTTTTTTAGCTGGTTAGATCTGATTGAGACAGTTTACACATCTTTTTTGGATTTAAAGCTGTGAAGCTCTGTGCTGTGAAGCCGGTGTGCGCTCTTTGTAGTAATTAAATAATTAATGATATCGGAGTAACTACTTTGTGACAAGTTGTCTGATTCGTCTGCCATGATTTCTTTCTCAAACTCATTTAACTCGACCACTGCCATTTTGCTGTTGTTCCTTGGTGAAGCTGTGGTAGCTCGTGTTTTTGTCCGTATAATTTGCTCTGCTCGTTCGCCATTTTTGCCTTCTCTGCCTTCAGATGTGGTGCGAAAACCGGTTTGCGCAATACTGGGGGCGTGTCTGGGAACTATGTATATGTACAGACATACACAGGACCGAAATTTACCGAATACCTATCGAACACACTTCCACGTCTTTGGTTGTCTCTATCCTGAAGTCGTAGGTTCTCTCGAAGATTAAACACGAGTAGCACCACATTTGTTGTGTCGATATCAAAATCAATATGTAGCAACAAAATACTTAGGTGCACTTACATGAAAATGGGATGTGTCAATACAGTAGAACAAGTTTGTTTTTGATGGTAAAGACTTGTATGATTGAGATTTGGAGAATGTTCTGGATTCCTTACACATGGGGGTTTGGCCACACTTTGCGAACTCAGACTTCTTCAGGTACTTGATTAATAACATATCATACTTTGTATTATACAGGTGTACGTAGGGTACAAAAATTTTAGGGGTGGCCGTTAACCCCCGCCTCCCCTTTAATGGAGCCCCTGCCCTTACATGGTACACTTTTAGCAATGAAACCAATTTCTTTCCGCGCCCAATCTAGACCAGTGACTTCACATCCGCGATCAGAACTCTCAGACTTCTTACCCAGCCAACCTTGGACATTTACTGTCTCTGCCAATCTGTCCAAAGTGATAGTAACATATCTCTCTTATAAAAACTCTCTCTTTTCTGATTGTTCTTATTCCTTTGTACAAATGTGTCCTCTTTATCATGATCAGTGGATCCCGCTGGCCCACCATCTGCTCATGTCTCTGCCCCTTCATGGCATACCTAGTTTCTGCCCCTCTTTGCCAAGATTTCTGTTCCTCAGCTTTATTTTGTTTCTCTGCTCAAACCTGCTCCTGTCACTCCATGCCACGCCTCCCTTGTGCCACCACAGTAATCAGCGCTAATCAGTTGCACCTGTTCTCCTGCCTTTATAAGCCTCATGATCACATCCACCAGGGCCGAATTATTACACCTCTCATGGTCCCTGATAGTAAAACCTTTCATTGAATCTTGTTCCATGAATCTTGTTCCATATCCTTGTATCCTTGCCAGGGCCGGCCCAAGGCATAAGCAAACTAAGCGGCTGCTTAGGGCCCCGGGGGCCACTAGGGGGCCCCCTAAGTGGAATTTAGAAAATTTTGGTAATGATTTCAATATGATTCTAATTAATATTGTAAGTTCAGCTTTTGCGATTTATTGCATACAGTACATTTACATAGTTTTAAGAACTAATTATTCAGCTTTAAATTTATTTTTTTAACAATTTTATGTGGTTTCAAGTAATTGTTAATTTACATTATTTAAAGTACTCTGGCACAACAATTTCCTGCGGGATCAATAAAGTTCTATCTTATCTTATCTTAAGGATTTCCTTGATATTTGTTATTTTAATTTATTTAGTCTGTTTTTGCACAATTTAATTTATTTTTATGCATCTAGGTTATTTTATGTTGTTTGTTGTTCATCTTGCACTAAAAATTACTTTTGAACATTACTGTTGCAGTTCTTTAAAACCAAAGGTAATAAACCAGACAACACTTTTGCTGTAAAATACATTGCACACTGGTGATTTTTTTTTTGTTACTTTTAGTACCACAAGATCACATGTGTCAAACTCAAGACCCATGGGCCAAATCCGGCCCGCCATAACCATTTCTGACTCCACAGAGACAGAACTTCAAGATAACAGTTGTGTGCTTCAGTATTACTTTATTAGTCAAATCAAATCAGTTTTTATGTTTATAATGCCAAATTACTCAAACATAAAATATTTAATTTTTAGAAGTAGTCATTGAATGCAGAGAAAGTTTTATTTTACCAGTTTGTTAATACAAAGTAGGTTGCTTTATCAATACATTTCGAGGACATTCATGATCTTGATGGCCCACAATGAAAATGAGTTTGACGCCCCTGCACTGGATGATACATATAGGATAATGTAAACAGGGCTGTCAGAGTTGCAATGAGTTTATGTTAGGTGGGTGAATGATCTGATCATCTGACTGTTTATTGCAGTAATCTACATTATTAACAGAAATAGAGGGCCCCAAACAAATTTCGCTTAGGGCCCCATGGAGGCTTGGGCCGGCCCTGATCCTCGCCTTGCCTTGTCCTCTGGATTTTTCTGCATACCTGACCATGGTAACGACCCTTGCTCTCCCTTGACTACTCTTTGGATTATGTTTTGGCTCTTCTCTGCTCCACCCGTGCTTGAAACCTGCTACATATTTTGGACAATGAATCTGGATTGACCCCCCACAGACCACGAACAGTTTTAGCCTGCTCCGCTGCTGCAGCTAACTCTTCACGAGCGACGTCCCTGGTACCAGCGTGACAGCACCTGCCACGTACGGACTGAGAAAACTGGACTCCAGCAACAAGCAACCAAATTAATAAAAACTGTTCTTGTTTTTGCATTATTGTGTCTGGCTTATTAAGAATCCAAGAACTGTTGGGTTACAAATACATAAAGATCACAGTTGCCCACTACTCTGTTACTCACCTTTTACAGTTGGGGCAGATTTGGAAATCTACTGGCACACATGTTACAGTTATATTTCCTATGTTTAAATGTTTACCAGAAACTCATCAAACTAAGCTGCTTTATGGGAAAATCAAGAAAAATACCATGACGTTGTAGGTTTTAGTCAAAGCTTACTGACAGTATTTGAATTATATTACCCTTTTATGCCACAAAAGAAATATTTTCTTCTCGTGTACAGTAGAAGATGGTTGCACCATTCCAATATTAAGTCAGATGGGGGTTATAGTGGAGCAACACCTTTCTCATAAAGTCTTATCACACATTGTTGGGTGCCTTTCTAAACTGAAAGTTTTCTAAAGCGCTTTGTACTCGGTCGCTCATCCATGCTGATATCCCTGTAAGATTTCATGAATCCTGTCCACACATGTTGCCTCTGTGTCTCTGAAATCAGCGAGAACTTCCGACGACCTTTCAGGCGGCAGCTCCGCTCGTGCAGTTAACCTCTCAGGGCACACAATTGACTTCAGCCATTTGAAAGCTTGTTATACGGCTAATTACAGCTTAATTGTTTTGAAGTTGTTTGATTAATAGCAAAGGTGGGCGCCAGACCGCCAGGGAGCGCTAAAGCGCTAATCCGCTTATAGCGGACCTAAACAATTTGTCAGCGTTACAGCGGATTGACTAACTTTTATAATTCATAAGCGGATTTGCGCTATTTTTATTTAAAATGCAGTACTGCTAATAACTAATTATCTATCAGTAAAAACGAAAAAACGTATTTACGGGCTCTTAAATCCACCGGACGACTGCTCACAGACCATATCCTGTCAGCGCCGGATGTGGTCCGTGAAAAAAAGTGGTCTCCGCCCTAAGGGTGGCTAGAGAGAGCGCTCTCTCTATAGCAGTTAGCAGCCAGTGTGTTACTCTGCAGCCTTATTGCTTGTTTTCGAAGAGTCAGACGAAGAGTTTTTAACATGGAGGGTGAACGTATGGATGTTTCTCAGCGGCTTACGCGACGCGTCAGCATAAACTAAGAAGCTTCTGCCTGCCCCCACCGAGGACATCCGTGGCCTTATCAGAACCATGATGCTGATAGACACTGTACAATCGTATCAGAACGTTGGAACTTTCTGGAGTGTTTATGGAAAACTCACTGCCTTTGTCAACCTCTATGCATAAATCTATTATGATGTCATTGTATGTTGCTGTTTTATGTTGTGAGATCTTTATTTTGAATCTTTTACAGTGTTTCCCGGCCAGGAAATGGTGTGAGACATGATTTTTTTTGGCTTCCTCCACCCTCATGTTCTCTTTTTCTCATCATATGTTATATGTAACAGGTCTCTCTTGAAAATGAGTCTTCGACACTCAATTGGAATTCACCTGTATAACTAAAGGTCTAATAATTAAAAATTAATTAATGAAAATTAGATTGAACAAAAAAAATTCAAATCTAATATACATTTATTTATTTATTTTTATAATTTCCTCACAGTTGGTAACAATCAAAGTCTGATGGAAACAGGATCAGGATAAATTAGAGAGCCACTAGAAGAAGAAAAAAGGTTAAAACAGCTTTATTGTTGTTATGGTTTCTTTTTTTTTTTTTTTTCCTTTATAGATGGCCTCCCTTCTCACCTTAAAGCCATCCTCTCACACCAAATTTTTTTTAAATAGAGCGAAAGGAAAGACAGAAAGTAAGACAACAAAACACAACAATTATCCACAAAAAAGCACAAGCAAACACACCCAACCTCCGTCTGCAATCCTGCAAAGTACATGACAGAACACAGCAATACATGTATAAAGACCAATAACATTGATGACCTTGCAGTAGATTTCCATAAATATACATACCCATACCTAGAAATATATATACAGAATAAATACATATACAATCATAGGCCCTGTTTACACGGACACTGTGTGGGGGAAACAGAACTTTTGGGTATGTTAATTAGGTTGAAAGTTTTGCGTTGACATGGGCGAATTCTGTGGATACGACTCTCTCCCCCCCACCCCCCGTCCTCATGACTTTACTGTAGTTACCATGCTGGGCCATTAGATGGCGCTGTGATTTTTGGAACCTTCACTACTGCGCACGCGTGCTGCCTGGGGTAAACAGAGCAGACGAGGCAGCCTGTTTTCCTCTCTGGCTAAAAGTTCAGCTACTACAAGTTGTTGTCAACAACAAGTTAAAGCTGGAATTTGGATAAGAGTCAACAGATTTGACACCAAGTGGGGCCGCTTCATCTGCACACCAGTTGCTGACTGGACCGGAACCGAGTCAACATGTCTGACTTTAGTCCGTGAGAATCAGCTGATTTCCAGCAGCGCTACAAGGTAAACAATGTTCTTAATAATGTTTCCTTGTGTTTAGTTCGATCACAGAACAACCAACTGAGGTTTTATTTTTATTTTTTTCCTGCGAGGTCGAAGCTGTTCCACGAAGCGGACCGGCGGTTCGGATGTGGGTCCAGTGTCCACCAGGATGAAAACAACAGAGTCCAGTTCATTAAAGTTCGGTTAACGTGTTTTTAAAAGTGTTCAATTTAATTCTCAGTGTTTGTGACATGAGTTTGTGGTGTTGAATAAACAAATAAATTAAAAATCAACCTGGTGTCTTCATTTTCAGCAGCATGTTAGGCATGACGTAACGAGTCCAGATAGCTTCATTTATCCATCCATCCATCCATTTTCTTCCGCTTATCCGGGGTCGGGTCGCGGGGGTAGCAGCCTAAGTAGGGAGGCCCAGACTTCCCTCTCCCCAGCCACTTGGAGCAGCTCCTCCGGGGGAATCCCAAGGCGTTCCCAGGCCAGCCGAGAAACATAGTCCCTCCAGCGCGTCCTGGGTCTTCCTCTGGGTCTCCTCCCGGTGGGACATGCCCGGAACACCTCACCAGGGAGGCGTCCAGGAGGCATCCTAACCAGATGCCCGAGCCACCTCAACTGGCTCCTCTCGATGTGGAGAAGCAGCGGCTCTACTCCGAGTCCCTCCCGGATGACTGAGCTTCTCACCCTATCTCTAAGGGAGAGTCCAGCCACCCTGCGGAGAAAACTCATTTCAGCCGCTTGTATCCGAGATCTTGTTCTTTCGGTCATAACCCAAAGCTCATGACCATAGATGAGGGTGGGAACGTAGATCGATCGGTAAATTGAGAGCTTTGCCTTTTGACTCAGCTCTCTCTTCACCACGACAGACCGGTACAGCGCCCGCTTCACTGCGGACGCTGCACCTATCCGCCTATCGATCTCACGCTCCAGTTTTCCCTCATTCGTGAACAAGATCCCGAGATACTTAAACTCCTCCACTTGGGGCAGGACCTCCTCCCCGACCCGGAGAGGGCATGCTACCCTTTTCCGGCTCAAGACCATGGCCTCGGATTTGGAGGAACTGATCCTCATCCCGGCCGCATCACACTCGGCTGCAAACCGCTCCAGTGAAAGTTGTAAATCACGAACTGATGAAGCCAGTAGGACCACATCATCTGCAAAAAACAGAGAAGCGATTCTAAGGTCACCAAAACGGATCCTCTCAACACCTTGGCTGCGCCTAGAAATTCTGTCCATAAAAGTTATGAACAGAATCGGTGACAAAGGGCAACCTTGGCGGAGTCCAACTCTCACCGGAAACGAGCCTGACTTACTGCCGGCAATGCGGACCAAGCTCTGACACCGGTCGTACAGGGACCTAACAGCCCTTATCAAAGGGCCTGGTACCCCATACTCCCGGAGTACCCCCCACAGAACCCCCCGAGGGACGCGGTCGAATGCCTTCTCCAAGTCCACAAAGCACATGTAAACTGGTTGGGCAAACTCCCACGCACCCTCCAGGACCCTGTTGAGGGTGTAGAGCTGGTCCAGTGTTCCACGACCAGCACGAAAACCACACTGCTCCTCCTGAATCCGAGGTTCGACTATCCGACGGACCCTCCTCTCCAGAACCCCTGAATAGACCTTACCAGGGAGGCTTAAGGTGCTTCATTTAGCTCAGATAAATTTAAATATCTCCCACGCTAACATAAATACTGTTTATTATTGTTAAACTGTTAATATATAGCACATTTAGTATGTTATAGTGCAGCGTGACACGTGAAATGTCCGACTGCCTCGTTAACAGCGACAACTGGATCCAGGCAGCTGGCTCTCTTCCAACACAGATGCAGGTAAGGTGTAGAATAATTAAATATGAGAATCAAAATATATTCCATCAGCTATAGTTCAGAAAGTGGTGCGTGTGTCCACTGTCCAGTCCACCGCCATTGTTAAAATGCCGGCTGTCTGCGCGTGCGTGCTGCGTGCATGTGTTCAAACAAAAGCTCCGCGGGAGATGTTTACATTATCAACGGGGGGTCAGCGAAAAACTTCCACCTTGAGAGCAGGATCAGAAAAGTATCGGAGTCAAAGAGGGGGGCCAGCAGCGTCGTGTAGGCGATAAGCAAAGACGCAAAGAGAAAGTAGCGGTTACACTCAAAATATGCGCCGTGTAAACTGGCCCATATTCAGTCATATACAGGGAGCCCGCGAGTTACGAACGAGTTCCGGACCTAAGGACCGTTCGCAGCTCGATTCTGCCGTAGCTCGGGGGTGAAAATAACGTCTTGTTCGTAGGTCCTGATTTCGTTCGTACGTTGCGGAAATAACGCTAACGGAGCGCCGCACACAAATTTATCGGCATGAGACTGAACAAGCGGACACACTGGGCCATAAACATGCACAGAACTTTATTTACAAACACTTATCTAACACATTCAGGTCGCTTTCGTAAATGAGCCCATGAGGTTCAAAAGATTTACCTGACTAAATAAAGGTTGAATGAATTGAATGAACATTACACCACACATTCATCCATAAACACACACAGTAACTGTACAGCATGTACAGTAATGTGCAGTAATGTTAAACATTGCTATTCAGCACAGCACATTCAATACTGTAAAATTATTACAGAATAAAATAATTAATTAATATAGAATAAATAAAAATATAATTTCTTACTTTGAGATGGTCAAAGCTGACATCTTAGGTTGCCATGCGTTGATGTTGTCGGGCCGAGCAGCGCGGCGAACCACGGCAGCTGCTCGAGGCCTGTGTTAGCTTCTGCTAGCTGCCTGTTAGCCAGGCCATGAGCTGGTGTTCGCGCGGCGGTCCGGCGCGATGACAGAGCGATCGGTGATCGATCCGCGGCTGCTGCTCCAGGCTGAGACGTCCACAGAGTTCACAGAGCGATTCCAGCCAGTAATTTATCCATATGAGGCAATCCTGGAACAAACACAGTGCTCACAGCCAGCTGCCGGGACAACAGACCTACCTAAAATGGCTGCCGGGGCATTTCCTGGAACGGCCGGAAGTTGCGCAATTATGACAAAACTTATCATTTTTATTAAAAATATTATTTATAAAGCCTTTAAAACAACCACAGCTGCAACAAAGTGCTGTACACATGAAATTAATAACATTTAAACACACACAAAAAAAAACCTGATTTTTTTATTTATTAAATATTTTTATTAAATTATTAAATGTGATACGTTCGTAGGTCCGGGTTGCTGTAGGTCGCGGGCGCCGTAGGTCGGGGGTTACCTGTACCCATCTACATATCTGCATATATCTACATATACATCCCTGCATCCATTTGTGTGTGGTTGTGAGCATGCATAAGTGAAAAAGGTTCCTCCAATAGAACATTCAATAGCAACCGTGAGGCATCAGAGATCCGCCCCCCCCAAGGCCCGAGGCAGGCAAAGGGGCAACCAGAGCCCAAGACCCCAAGAAGGACCCCGAGCCCAGAGTCCCCAGGGCCACCCGAACAGGACGAGCCACTCACCAACTCCCCAGATCCGACCAAAGGGGAGAACAGGAAAAGCCCCACCAGTGACTACACACAATGACCCCCCGGGGTCAACAGCGACAAACTCACAGGCCCCCGCCGGAGCCCGCTGCACCGACGTAGCCCCAGGCCCGGGCACCGAGGCCCGGGCACCGGGGACGCCCACCCCTCAGGCCCAGACCCGACAGGACCAGAGGACCCGAGCCCCACCAGGCAGCCACCAGGCCGAGCCGACACACGCCCAAGCGCCCAACCCCCGACAGCGAGGGCCCCAAGCACGCCCGCAGGCAAAGGGACACCCACCAGGGGGCCACGCGGCAGGAGCGCGACACCAAGTAGCCTCAGATGTATCAGAGAGGGGGCAGTCTAAGTCCCAGCCTGACAAACATTCATACACAGACACACTCATTCAGACCCACCCTCATCCTCACCCTCACTCATAGAAAGACAAACAATAACTGACACGTTCCATTCATAATCCCGATGCACACTCTATACCCCCTAGGTCCAAGACATGTACCTGCTCCCTACATGGGGTAGCCCACATCCAAACCCAGGAGGTAGGCCCATTCATTCTGGGGTGGAGAGTAGCAGACATCCAAGATCCGGCCTAACCCTCACCCTGCCGACAGGACAGGACACACAAGTCCAAGCAGCCCCAGGGGGAGCGCAATGCCAGCCCCGCCCACGGCGAACCCTCAGGCCCCGAATCCCCCCATAGTTCAAGACAACACCCAATTTTTTTTGGCTTCCTCTACCCTCATGTTCTCTTTTTCTCATCATATGTTATATGTAACAGGTCTCTCTTGAAAATGAGTCTTCGACACTCAATTGGAATTCACCTGTATAACTAAAGGTCTAATAATTAAAAATTAATTAATGAAAATTAGATTGAACAAAAAAAAAATTTCAAATCAAATATAGATTTATTTATTTATTTATTTTTATAATTTCCTCACAGTTGGTAACAATCAAAGTCTGATGGAAACAGGATCAGGATAAATTAGAGAGCCACCGAAAAAGAAAAAAAAAAGGTTAAAAACAGCCTTATTGTTGTTATGGTTTCTAAAGCACAAAGTGAGACAGAGAATGCATCACAACAGTTTCTGTTTTATCTCATGTCTACATCAATACACCAAAAAAGTTTTTTTTAACATCTTTTTTTTCAACAAAAATATCTATTTGCATGTTTAAAAAATAAAAAAAAGTTGCAAGCACAGCAAAAAACATCAGTATTGAAAATATCCAAAGTGGCGTGGATGAGTCCTGAGTCCTTTTTCTTTGTTCGTTTTTAATAAACTCTCCAGTTTGTGGTTGACAATAAGTGGAAAACTCAGACTTTGACTTTTTGGGTCAAATTTGAATACAAAGTTCAAAATTCCCCAACACTTAGCACGGTGTGGTGAGTCCAGGTGCTAATAATTTCCTCTAAAATCCACTTCTCGCTCTCCCAAAGACTTCCCCACTGCAACAATAAATATAAGAAGGTTACACATGTGCTCAGGGTGTTTGCTGCACCAAAGCAGCACATTTCACTTCTGATTACTTTTTAACCATCTTGTTGATTATTTTACAGCTTCAGTGTATATGTCTACACAAACTTGACAAAGTTGATCTTCAATAAAAATAAGGTATTCATCAGAGAATGCTTTTTTTTCCATAGATACACATTTTAAATTAGTCAATAAGAAAGTAAAAAAGCTTTCTGCTAAGAATCCGGTAAAAAAATCTGGTACAAACTCCCGTTAAATACTAGAACTGTAGATTATTCATAATTTACAAGCAGTACAAGGATTTAAACAGTGAATGTTTGATGTCTCTGACATAAGTGTTTTTCTGGACTGGAACTGAACAGGGAATGCACGTGAACCTAAATGTTATTTGGTTCAAGATATTCAAGTTGGAAGGAGTTAGACTGTCAAAGAACAGAGGGGGTTACTTTTCTTGTCCAAGGCGGTGAAGAGTGATGAATCCTGGTGAGCGAGGGAGAAATTATATCCATCACCAGGAGCAATGGCGGAGCCGGGGGGTGGCCAATGGTGGCGTTGGCTGCCATGGATTAATCTTTGGCCACCCCACCGGCCACCCCATTGTTTAAGAAAACTAAGCTTTTAAGCAGTATAAAAACTAGAAAATGACTCGGATTCAACATCACAGCTCAATTTTCAGCTTGATGTTGATCAATGATCCTGTTGCAATATCAAAAAGGAAAAAAGTCCCCTCTGGTTCATAAGATTTAAGGCTGGTTTATACTTCTTGTCGCATGTCTTTTACCCCCCGTTGAGTGAACCCACAATGACTTAATTGCGTGTGTGTCACCGACCGCATTGAGTGTTTATACTTCTAAAAGACGTGGGGATAATCCCTCCCTCTTCCCTCCCACTGCATACGTCACGCGCACTCCCACTGCATGTTTTATCAGGACAAACGGATTTAATATAATGATAGGCTCCATTACCTCGATTTGTGAGTCCGTTATCATGGGCGTAGCCAGGATTTTATGAGGGGCGGTTTGTTTAAAGGAAACGTGGACCTTGAAATAGCAACACGCCTCGGTGGCTCACTGGAAACGCGTAGGTTTACCGCTCCAAAGCTTTTCTCGACTCGGGTTCGAATCTCACCTGGTTGAAGTTATTTTACGTTTGTCTTTTATTGGATTAAAAAAAAAGGAGTTGTGTTAACCACAGGCATATTAACTCCTTTTTTTAAATCCAATAAAAGACAAACGTAAAATAAGTTCAACCAGGTGAGATTCGAACCCGAGTCGAGAAAAGCTTTGGAGCGGCAACCCTACGCGTTTCCAGTGAGCCACCGAGGCGTGTTGCTATTTCAATGTCCATTTTTTCTTATGTCGGCTGTTGTAATGTTTGTAGTCGTCTCCGGTGTTTAATGTATGTGTCCAGCCACTGCAACGACAGGTATAACGGAGGAACTGGATTGGTCCCGCCAGGATCCCCGCTCCGGACCGGCTCGGCGAGTTTCTCTTCAAAACTATCCATGTCTGTCAAAGCAAAAACAAAAACGGCTTCTAAAAGAGTAGTGGGTAGTAGCGGTGTCATACACCATATATGGACATCCAAACAAAAAACGCCCACAAACTTTGAACCAATCACACGCTGCGAGCCGCATCGTCCGCGTCTCGGAGTTCTGACTGGGGGCCATGTACAAGACTGCTGTCACCGGGGGATCGCAGCGGGAGTGCAGACGGAAGTTGCGCAACTTTTTTTCACTCAAAGGGGGTAAAAGACGTGCAACAAGAAGTATAAACCAGCCTTTAGACCATCTGGGTGAAAAGTACTTTGGTGGGGTTTGTCCTGTTTGCTCCCTTGTTGTCATGGAAACAAGAGGGGATGCGTTAAAGTGTTTCACATCACACATTCATGTCGTTTCCTGGAACTTTTGTTTTTATCTCTCAACGATCACCAAATATAAGGTTGGCGATACAGTAATGTCACTGCCTGTGTCTGTGTGTGAGTAAGGGTGTTTGACTGTTAGCAAAACATCTCATAATCCACTGGATGGATATTAACATGACTCTGAAAGGTATCGTTAGATGTACATGTGCAACTGAGTCAACGTGATTCAAGATGGCTGTCACAGCTAATTAATCTTAGCAACCACAAAAATGGCTATAGTTCTTTTTTTATAGATGCTGAGCTAAGATTTGGTGTGGTATTAGCTGAGAATGATACCCCGTGTATACTTTAAGCACCAACAGCTCTAACAAGGTCTTTGGTGGCAACGTTGGCGAGGTGGTGGAAGATATTACTTGAAGGGATACTTTCATTGGGTTTTCCCCATTTTCGAGGCACATGTAGGAAATGGTAACTGTGGGTTAGTAGAGCCGTTTCCACAAGCTCCATACTGCACTTGTGGCTGAGATTGAGAAAGTTTACCGTACGTGCTTCTGACTTTAAGCAGATCTCCAAGGATGTTTTCTCATTGTTGTGAGTCATGGTGGATATGCATGAGTTTGTCAATCCTCCCTCTTTCTCTGGACGGTCTGATCAAAAGGGGAAATCCCTCAGTAGCTAATGACCCTCTGTCACCGCGGCTCTTCCTGTCTTCATCAGCGCTCGGCTTTCGGTAAATGAGCCAGACTGCCGATGTGACAGCGAGCTCAGGGGAAAGTGGTTTTGGGTTGCAGAGGAAGTGGTTTTTATGACAGAGGAGAGAGTGGGGAAAAAAAAAGAATCTGTCTGTCAGTGCACTTTCCAGCAAAACAACTCCTTTCTGCTGGTTGTAAAAAAAAAAAAAGGAATAATCTAGATTAGGGGTCTCCAGTCTTGATCCTCAAGGGCCACCATCCTACATGTTTAGAGGCTCCTTTGCTCCGACGCACCTGATTTGAATCAATGGTTGATGAACAGCCTTCTGCACACCATGAAGAAGCAATAGTGGCCCTTACAGGAATGGACACCCATGACTTAGATGGTGATGAGAGATGGTAAAACATCTAAGTTCATGCTCAATAATCCAGGTAAAAGAAATCCAACAATGTTCAGTCAGGTCATTTTAATGATTTTTCTTTTTTTTTTTCTTTTTGATGAGATATTTTGTCCTTCATCTAAAGGACTTCATCAACCCGAGGAGCCACAAACAAACTGAGTCCCACAAGCAGCACACTCCTATACAGGTGGTCCCCGACTTACGAAGGCCTCGACTTACGAAGTTCAGACTTTACGAACTCCGTTAGAAACCATAGCACCGAGTTACGAGCTGAAGTTCCGGCTTTACGAATGAACTCCGTTGCAAACCATAGCACTGAGTTACGAGCTGGATGCACCCTTACGACCGCGAAATACGGTACCTGACTCTTCATGGCGGCAAATTTACATGTTGGGAAGGGGGAGAGTGGGAGAGGAGGTGGGATGGTGGGAGGGGGGGTTCTGGGTGGTGGGAAGTTATTTTTAACCTTAGAACCTGGACGTGGACAGTTACCGCGCAGTCTCATGCCGATAAACGGGTGTGCGGCGCAGCGTTAGCATGCTTTTTCCGACTTACGAATGAAAATCCGGTTTTACGAAATGGCCATGTGCGGCGCGTTCCGACATACGAATTTTCGAGTTACGAATGATACGTAGGAACGGAACTCGTTCGTAATTCGGGGACTACCTGTAGTGGAAAAAAACAGTTTGCTGGTGATAAGATGGTTTCTGCCCGCACTCTCCCCCAGCAAAAGTTACACTGAATGTTCTCAAGATCAGTTTTAAGGACACGAAGCCTCAACATCTTCATCCAACATTTAAGGCTTGATTAGTTTGAGCGACAGCAAGGTGGCACAGTTGGTAGAGCTGCCGCCTTTCGACGAGATGGTCGCCCTGTTTAAATCCTGGCCGGGGGTCTTTCTGGGTGGAGTTTTCATGTTCTAGTTTCCTCCCACAGACCACAATCATGTATGTCTAAAATGTCCCTAGGTGAGAGCGAGAGAGTGACTACCGTAGTTGTTTGTCTCATTTCTCTCTATACCCTGTCCAGGGTGTACCACGCGTCTCGCACAGTGATGGCTGGACATGGACACCAGTGACCTCTGCGATCCGAAAAGGAAGAAATGGGTAAAGATAATGCATGGATGGATGAATTAGTTTGAGCAAAAATATTAGTTTATTTTAAAGAATGAAAAAGTATGAGGGCATTGGTTGGGACTCCTACATTAGTTATTGGGAAATGGTCAGGACTGTGGAAGGTCACATTCTTTCTCCCCAGTGATGCTTTCATATTGAGCACAGAGATTTTCATGTTTTAGTTAAAGACTGATAAAACGTTGGTCCATGGGTTGGACAGCTTGTCCATTTTTACTTCGTTTTTGTTTCATCAATGACAACGTGATGTATATTTTTTGGACACGTTAGATTAGAACAGCTTTAAGCAAGACGTGTTTTCATCTTACTCAGAGCTGAGACTCTGGACCTGATAGCAGTTGTCGAAGGACTCGTCGTTTGAGGTCCAGGAGCTCGTATATAAACAGGATTGTCGTTATTGGAGGAACTTCTCAGTTACTCACAGAGTAAAACGATTAGCTGCTTGGGTTAAATACAACTCTGAAGGTTGTGGTCCAAGTGTCTTTTACTTGACTTGTTGGAGTTTGTTATATACATATTTTAGTCATGTTTACAGTCTTGGGCAGAGAAAGTTCCCGTAAGTATCATCGGGTCTTTACCAGGTTTTAAGCTCTGAAGCCCTTCAGGCCATGGGTGGTTGTATGTTTTTCCATTTTTCTGGGCTCATTCTCTTACAGTAGCCTTAAGTGAGCCAAGTGTGGGACTTTGATGTTTTTAAAAAATGTAGGTGTGGGGTGAGTTACATCTTTAGCTTCCTTCTTTCCTGCGTTCCTCCTTCCTGCTCAGACCCAAATGGATATCAACTGCAAAGCCATAAAACCTGTCATATGGATCATTTTACACCTGAGTCCCAACCTGTTGGGACAGCTGGAGGATGAATAAAATGATGCTAAAGATCATTTGCAACACCTTACTAATGCTCTTTGTGGGTTTATCTCTAGTTATACCTGCAGCATGGGCAGTGGATCCAGAACTTTACCCTTTGGATCTAATTAAAAATAGCTCCAAGAGCAAGCTTATCCTAGTAAGCATAAAAATGGCAATGACTTGAGTCGGTTTTCTGGCTACAGAATTCAAATTTTGTGTGGTAGTAGCTGGGAGTCATTCCCAACACATACCGTAGTCCAAGAATCAGAATCAGAAGAAGCTTTATTACCATTGTACCGAGATACAACCAGAACATGTACGTACAGCCGTACAAAAGATGGACGGAGTGCACATTGCTGCTGCTAATAGTGCAGCCCCTTGTTCTTTACCAGAATACTTTTAGATAGAAAAAGGGTAAGAACCATGAGGATAGATAGTGGTATTACAAAAAAGATCTCTTCACATCTTGTCCCATCAGGATACGATTTGAGGCATAAAAAAACCTCTACCAGCAAGCACATTTATAAACACATTACATATGCACTTGACGTCAAGACGTTGATATTTGTTCATGAGAACTTTCAGATAGGCCACAGTCCTGATGATGTTGTTTCAGCCAGCAGTTCTGATAAGCCTGCACAGAAGTTCTCAGATGGAGGATTGCGATAGAGAAGGTTTTGTCCCTAGTTACCCATTCCAGGTGAAATTTGATAGTCTGCTTGTATCCGAGGCCAAACGGGGGAGTCAGATTCAGATAAGCCACAATTGTTGATTTTCTTCAGACACTGTTTATATATAAATATATATATATATATA
>JBBPBX010010133.1:9089-30974 GCA_038048925.1 Garcialebias charrua | reverse complement strand
TCGAAATTCGCTTTATGACGTTGCGCAGGAACGAAACTAAGTCGAGGACTACCTGTATATATATATCTTTTTTTATTTTTTGTCAGCCTTTAGTCCTGCTGGAACTTTCCGGTCCAAAATGGCCAAATTTATTGGTATTTCCACTCCACTGATCCATGTCAGGAGTCTCCTCAAGGTCGATTCCACATGCTGTTGAGTCCTAGGAGCCACAGGTGACCTGCAATTCTCATAAATCGCCTCCATCTTACAGTTTAGCTTGTAAGTCAGCTGATTTTGAGTACTCTTAGCACGAACCAAACATTTGCACTGACTCTGAAGCTTTGTCATATCCAAAACTGCTGCTGGTGTCTTCTTCAAAAGTTGATAAAGCAGAGCCCCGTCGATGCCAAAGAGCAGAACCCCGGCTATCATAAATCCAAATACAGGTAGTCCCCGACTTACGAGCGAGTTCCGTACCTGCGAGTCGCTCGTAAGACGAAAATTTGTACGTCGGAACAAGAAACACGTGTTCTCGTAAGTCCGGAATTTCGCTTGTAAGTTGGAACATTTAAGCTAGCGCTACTACGAACACTCATTTTTCATCAAAAATGTTCATACTAGTTCATGAACATGCTCAGAAACGTGTTTCCAAATGGTTAGCTAACACACTTTCATCTAAAAAAACAAAAAAGTGCTGTATTTTTTACAAATTTACTGCTCGTTCGCCAGCTCGTAAGTCCGGGACCTCGTATGTAAGAGCGCTCGTAAGTCGGGGACTACCTGTATATGAACTTCTTCAGCATCCTCCTGAGACAGAACTGAGAGATACATCAGCTGCCAATCTCTAATGCATCCTGCAGCATGAGTCTCAGCCGGACAAGAGGGTTCTCCAGGACCCAGTCGTTTATTTGAAAAGATTTTGTCGATTGCGTCGAAAGTCCAGTTCACCAGCTCTTGTCAACATTCTTTTGGTCGCTACCCAGAGTTCAATAACATAAGTGAGGGATTGTAGACTGACCGGTAAACAGAGCCTTAGCTCAGCTCCCTCTTCACCACAACGGACCGGCACAGAGCCCACAATACTGTAGCCGCTCCACTCTTCCCTCACTCGTGAACAAAACCCTGAATTACTTGAACTCCTCCACTTCAGGCAGAATCGCACCCTCCTTGCAACGCCTTCGTTCATTAAATTTTTTAATGAAGGTATCATCTGGATGTTTAACGTGATTTTAAGACTGTCTGTACTAGATAAATAAATAAAAAGTACGTTAGAACAAGCGTTACTTTATGTGTGCATTTTAAATAACCCCGAGTTGCTCCCGGTAGGACTGGATGGCGCCTTGCATGGCAGTCTGCCGCTACCGGTGTATGAATGTGTGTATGAATGGGTGGATGGTTGGTATTGTAAAGTGCTTTGCCGCCCCTCATAGCGGGCTGGAAAGCGCTATATAAATAAGCTCCATTTACAATTTACCATAAATCACATAAACCTAAAGAAAATTAGGTACTTTTTAATAAATAATTTTCTTATGGGCCTTTTTATGAGTGCAATTTTCTCCAAATTGTCACAATTTATTTATGTATTTTTTAATCACAATTTTTACTGTGGCACAACTGGTAGAGCTGCTGCCTCTCAGCGAGAAGGTTGCCGGTTCAAATCCAGGTCCGGGGCCTTTCTGGGTGGAGTTTGCATGTTCTCCCCGTGCATGCGTGGGTTTCCTCCGGGTACTCCGGTTTCCTCCCACAGACCAAAAAACATGCTTGTTAGGCTGATTGGTGACTCTAAATTGACCCTAGGTGTGAGTGTGAGAGTGGATGGTTGTTTGGTGTGAGTGAGACAGGTCCCTCTTGTAAATGAGTCCCCGTGACTCAACGAGGCTAGCCTGTATAAATAAAGGTTGAATGAATGAATGAATGAACTACATACTTATCACATTTTTATTACATAATATCTTGTTTTTACTACATAACATCACATTTTTACTACACAATATCACATTTTTACTACATATCACGTTTTTACTGCATACTTATCACATTTTTACTACATAATATCACGTTTTTACTACATAATATCACGTTTTTACTACATAATATCACGTTTTTACTACACACTTACCGGTATATCGTTTTAGTACTTAATATTACATTTTTACTACATATCACGTTTTCACTACATACTTATCACGTTTTTACTACATAATATCACGTTTTTACTATATAATATCACGTTTTTACTACATACTTATCACGTTTTTAGTACTTAATATCACATTTTTACTACATAATATCACGTTTTTACTACATACTTATCACGTTTTTAGTACTTAATATCACATTTTTACTACATAATATCACGTTTTTACTACATACTTATCACGTTTTTAGTACTTAATATCACATTTTTACTATATATTATCACGTTTTTGCTACATAATATCACATTTTTACTACATAATATCACGTTTTTACTACATACTTATCACATTTTTACTACATAATATCACGTTTTTACTACAAAATATCACGTTTTTATTACATATTTATCTCATTTTTACTACTTAATATCACGTATTTACTACGTAATATCACGTTTTTACTACATAATATCATGTTTTTACTACATAATATCACGTTTTTACTACATACTTATCACGTTTTTACTACACAATATCACGTTTTTACTACATAATATCACGTTTTTACTACATATTTATCAAATTTTTACTACTTAATATCACGTTTTTACTACGTAATATCACATTTTTACTACATAATATCAAGTTTTTACTACATCATTTCAAAAAAAAATTTTTTATGGATGACAGCAATACTCTTATGTGTACATTTATGTGTCTAATCTAGGTAGAAATATTTTAGCAAATTTTTTTTCTTTTTGCAGTACATTTCATTTACTGTTCTGCTTGTTGAGAGAATGCCTGGCAGCAATGATCTAAAAGCTGGTGAAGGCTCTGTGGATAAACATGTTTTAGGGAGTCTGTTCCTAAAGTACAAACTACTTCAGAAGTACTTTGAACTGTATGGCAACAGTTTAGTAAATCAATCTACTGTAAAAAAAAAAAAGGCTATATTGTTACGTAATGTCTTTCTGCATCCGCATGCTCTGGAGATGAATCACGGCATAATTAAAATGAAATAAATATCTTCAACTTGCAGGAAGTTCACCTCAGCCTGGATGTTTTCACAGTTCTGGTGAAAACAAAGATCAGGTCGATCGCTGGTGAACTGCTAAACCTTTGGTTTTAGACACCGAACCTGCAGATCTACCCTGCCTTCATCGGGTGTTTTCATAAAACTGTTCAACCAATATGCCACAAAGACCAGTTTGTCCTTAAGCTGCCTCGGACTTTTCATGAACCCCTCATCAAGACAGCCACGGGCTGCAGGGAGCTTTCAGAAATGAAGTGAGCTTCTAGCAACCAAAAGAGGCGTGGCGCGCTGACACGAAGCCGCAGTTAAATGAACTCTCTGTCCTTTTCCTGGTTCAGTTATTATTTTACTAAATATAAAGTAGTTGTGACGTGAGTCATCGTGAGCCTTTGTTGTCGTTTAGGCTTTTGAGGTGGTCGCACCGACTGTGACATCACAACACCTTTGAACCACAAAGCCGGATAATTTTTTTACCGTTAACGGCATAAAACAGCCCGACTCCTTTGGATACCTTTTAACTATATCCCCATATGGATCTTGTAGATACCCCACATGTAACTACTCTGAATGTACCTGTTACCCAGCAAGTATTCCCACAAGTAGTCTTTGTGTACTTCTCTAAATACACTGTACACTATGTACCACCATAAGTACCCTATAAATACCATGTTATTACTCTCTGTATAAGTACCTGTAATTAATCTGTAAGTAACTTTGCCTGTAAATACCCTGTAATAAACCTTTATGTACACATTTCAGTAACTGTAAGTACCCTGTATATACCATATTTTCTGGTGTATAGGTCGCACCGGTGTATAGGTCGCATTGTCCAATTATCACCAATAGATTGGAAAAATCCCTAGCTAGGTCGCACCTACGTTTAGCTCTGCTGCAAATGTCTGCCACAGGAGCGCACAGCAAGGCTTTTAAGAAGATTAACACTTAAAAACAATTATTTGTTTGATAAAAATTATAGCAAATATGTGTCTGAGCTGAACTTTTCCTTAATAAATGAACGTAATTGTGAAATGAGCTGGATTTAAAAATTTGTTTCGCCGAAAGTGATAACAAGCCATATATAGGTCGCACCGGTGTATAGGTCGCAGGCCTTGAAAAAACCATAAAAAGGTGCGACATATACACCGGAAAATACGGTACTCCTACATGTACCTTGTAAATGCCCTGTAATTAGCCTGGTTGATACCAGACCCATGTCCTTCACTTCGCTTTGGAAGGGAAATGAGAATTGAGCGGAGCTGCGTAGGAATGGCGAGGGCCAGGTTACCCTGTAATAACACTTGAGCATGGACTTTGTTGGTTCTGTAATAACACTCTATGTACACCTTTAAGAAACTGTAAGTACCCTGTATATAATCCATAGGTCACTTGTAAATACAGGGAGTCCTCGACTTAAGTACAAGTTCCGTTCCTACGCATCGTTCGTAGCCCGATTTTGCCGTAAGTCGGGGACCACCCGAGCCGCCACTTATACACGTACACGTACATGTACGGTACAAAACAGTTACCAAGCACTTCGCCTATCCCACAGTACCCTACATAATTATCAAAAAACACATACAGTACTGTACATTTAGAGACATACAGTAATTAAATAAAAGAATACAATTCCTTACTGTGAACTGATCTCTGCCGCCGTTCAGTTCCGTGTCCCCGGTGGGTGTCCGCGTTAGCATTTTAGCCCCTCATTAGCTCGGTGTCGTCACTCTAAAAGGCTGCGCAGCTGTTTATCCGCGTTGTAGCATGTTAGCTCGGTGTTCATCCAACATCTGAGGCTGCCAGGCGGACATCGAGGTGAGCTCCCGGCTGCAGCAGGCGTCTCCGCCGCCCGTCGGGTCCGTGTCCCCGGTCACGCTCGCTGTCTGCTACTTCACGCGGTCGGAGCTAACCGAAGCTAACCACAAAATGGCGGACTCGGCGGCAGTGCCAAAAACTGTCGGAAAGGAACTGTCGCAAACTTCGTAAATCGGCTTAAAAATTAAGTAATAATAATAATACTTTATTTATAAAGCCATTTAAAACAATCACAGCTGCAACAAAGTGCTGTACACATTAAATCAAGAACATTTAAACACACACATTTTATTTTTATTTTTACAATTTTATTTCATATTTTTATTAATATGATGCGTTCACAACTCCGAATTGCCCTAAGTCGAGGGCGCCATAAGTCGAGGTCTACCTGTACCCTGTAATAACCCTTTATGTACACATTTGAGGTAACTAAGTACCCTGTGTATACTCCCATAGGTCCCTTGTAAATGCCTTGTAATAACCCTTTATGTACACCTTTAAGTAACTGTAAGTACATTTATATACTTCCATAGGTACCTTGTAAATACCATGTAATAATCCTTTATGTAGACCTTTAAGAAACTGTAAGTATCCTGTATATATTCCCACAGGTACCCTGTAATTACCCTTTATGTACACATTTAAGGAACTGCAAGTACCCTGTGTATACAGTACTCTCAAGCACCTTGTAAAAACCCTATAATAACCCTTTATGTACATATTTGGCAGCACGACGGCTCAGTGGTTACTACTATTGCCTCACAAGAAAAAGGTCCTGGGTTCAATCCCCGGTTGGACCTGGGGTCTTTCTGTGTGGAGTTTGCATGTTCTTCTCGTGCTTGCATGGGTTTTCTCCAGGTAGTCCGGTTTCCTCCCACCGACCAAAAACATGTTATGCTGCCTTCAGGCCCAGGTCTCCCTTGCAAAAGAGATCAGTGAGCTCAATGGGATTTGCCTGGTAAAATAAAGGTTAATAATAAATAACATTTAAGGAACTGAACACCGTGGCGCAACTGGTAGAGCTGCTGCCTCTCAGCGAGCAGGTCCCCGGTTCAAATCCCAGCCTTTCTGGGTGGAGTTTGCATGTTCTCTCTGTGCATGCATGGGTTTTCTCCGGGTACTCGTTTCCTCCCACAGACCAAAAACATGCATGTTAGACTGACTGGTAACTCTACATTGTCCCTAGGTGTGAGTGAGAGAATGGTTGTTTTTCTCATGTGTCTCAATGTGTCCTTGTGATAGACTGGAGACCTGTCCAGGGTGTACCCCGCCCCTCGCACGGTGATTGCTGGACATGGGCACCGGCAACCCTCATGACCCAAAATGGAAGAAGCAGGTAATGGATGGATGGATTTAAGGAACTTCAAGTACCCTGTATATACTCCTATAGGTACCTTGTAAAAACTTATGATAACACTTTATGTACACCTTTAAGCCTGTTTGTCACTATTTTACATTATCATGTGATCTTATGTTGGGGCCCCATTCTTAAAGCCTTCAAATAACAAAAAGGGTAGTTTTACACAGAAAACTGGACGACTTTATTCCGGTATCGTTATCGTTCATTTTGTGAATTTGCATTTAAGTGTCTGAAATGTGATCCAAGGAATTTTTCTTGGGTACCGTATATCAAATTTATATTTGGGGCACATTACCCAGTAAGATGGGTCCATCAATGCCTATAGTGGGGGAGTGGTGGTGCAGAGTTTAGAGAAGGTCAGCCTGTGACAGCAAAGTCATCAGTTTCATCCCCCAGTGCGGCAAGATCAAAATATGGGTTGGAAAGGTGAAGCACCCTCACCTGCCTCCACCCTCATTTGCCCCAATCTGTGCCATTGAGCAAGGCCCTTAATCCATGCGCGTAGGGTTCGAACGAACTGCCCACTTTGCCTATGAAGTCCCGCCTACAACTCTCGCACAACACAAGTTCTGTGTTAAGAGAGGTGGAAAGAGAAGGTATGGAGGAACCGCTAATGTCGAACCGGTTAACACCATAGACTTAATATGCCTGTGGTTAACACAAACTCCTTTTTTTTTTTTCAATAAAAGACAAACGTAAAATAAGTTGAAATATTGCCCACTTAGACGATTCAAGTTCATCCAAGTGAGGATCGAACCCGAGTCGAGAGAAAGTTTGGAGTGGCAACCCGACGCGCTTCCAGTGAACTACCGAGGCGTGTTGCTCTTTCCAGGTCCACTTTTTCTTTAAACGAACCGCCCCTCATAAAATCCTGGCTACGCCCATGCTTAACCCCCATATGCTTCCATGGGCGCCCTAGATGGTGGCCCTCTGCTCCAGAGGGCTGTGGTACCTCGGTGGTTGTGTCAAAAAGGGGATCTGGCATAAAAAAATAATTACCAAGACTTCATGCTAGTTAGTTTGTGGCAACCAATGAAGAAGGGAGCACAAAAGAACACCTACACTATTGCATCAAGCAATAGTTTAGTAAAAACCACAATGCACTGCCTGTTCACCGTCTTCTATAATTACCCATAATTCACTTTGTATCCTGCTTGCTACGGAAGAAATTATGTCCTGTTGATAAATACTGTATTTGGTATCCAACTGAAAGACCAGATATCGGGAACAAATTAGCCTAACTCGTTTTGATTCACAGATACAATTAGATGATTAATTACCATCTCCGGTTAATTAGAAAATAGTTTCAATTAGGTCAGAGAAAGGAAGACAGGTTGAGATGAGCTTGTTTTGTTACCTAAACGTTATGGGGACCAAAGCCTGGTCTACTGTTTCACCTTGTTTTTTGGCGAGGTGATTGGTTTAGGGACAGGCTACAAAAATAAATGGAAGTCCCAACGTCCTAATCAGGACATGGATGAAAAGTGTGTATTTATAGGGTAACAAAGCAGGTTCAAACAGAACATTTGGTGGTTGAGATGTTTATGTACACAAAGCCATAAAACATACATACATGCTTGTGCCGTCAGTGCATTCATTTTTCACATACAGTACTCGGATACTTGGTACAGGACATCCAGGTAAGCAACAAGTTTGACACTGTCCATTCACATTACAGTTTTTGTTTGCCTCGCACATCCATACAAAGATTACGCATAATTGGAAGTTTACTGTAGTCATTTGGACACACGGTACACACACTCATAAAACTCGCTCAAGACAGGAATGGGTCACTATGTTAACCTCAACAACAGAGCAACATGGGTAATAAAACAGTTT
This sequence comes from Garcialebias charrua, assembly GCA_038048925.1. Taxonomy (NCBI): domain Eukaryota; kingdom Metazoa; phylum Chordata; class Actinopteri; order Cyprinodontiformes; family Rivulidae; genus Garcialebias; species Garcialebias charrua. The sequence goes on along the minus strand of JBBPBX010010133.1, from coordinate 22,813 downwards.
TAACAATACAAACGTATACCATAGACACTTCATAGACATCTATTCTTTGCCTATTTGATTCGTTGGGACTTTTTCCTTCCAATAAACTTGTATTTTTCACCAGGGCCCTTATTTTACGCAAATCCAATTGCTCCCGCTCTTAATTTCACGGACTAAATATCTCTCAGACATTTGATGCTGTTCTGTCTCTTGGCAATACAACCCAGTAGGAATTCACACCATGCAACTTTTCACCAACGCAAAAAAACAAAGGACTACCGTAATTCTTTTTTCCAGGAAGGTCAATTACGTATCTAATTTTAGCAATTTGGAGCTAACCCGATTCTTCTGTAATTACTACGTATGGTTCTGTTGTTTGAGTAGCTGATTGCACTAAAACAAACTGTGCAAGCTGAATGCAACCTGGCATTTTCAGTCCAAGTCTGGGTTTTTAACAAACCTTCGTTTTTGTCATTCTTTCCACTGTGTAAGCGCGCTTTGAACAGTAAACTAAGATAATTTGAAGGACATTTAAATGTTTTCTATCTGGGCTCCTACTGACTTTTCAGAAAGGTATTCTGCCCTTGTCAAGAGTACTTGGGAAAGAAATGTTTAGTCAGCATTTCAGGATGGTCCCTTGTTAAGCAAACTGGTTCAAATTTACGTTTAGGCCATTAAGACACAGTTGGTCTGTTTATAGCTTTTCCAAATATCTTTAAAGTAAGTGTATTAAAGAAGGGGAGTGGAAACAATGAGAGTTCCTTCTTGGAAACAGGTTTCAAAACAAGCCACAACAATTTTTTTTAATTCATTGCCAGGATCGGTTTCATGTCTTTTTGGTGAGTGATTTTAAACGTAGACGTTTCTGTTTGCCATATAAACTAAAGAGAGTATTTTCATTGGGGTTACGAGTATCTTTACAAAGGAAAACAAAGAAATAACCTAAAGCTCATACTTTTACAGAGTGAATAGTTCAGAGAGGTCCTCCGACTGGCTCTGAAGGGTTCGGCTATGTTCCTCGTGGAAAAAGCCAGGAAAATGATAAAACTTGACTAACTAGAGCAGAGGTCCCCAACACTGAACTGCCAACTCAGATTGTTATTGAGTTCAACAGAAGCGAGTCAATGACTCATTCATATCAGTCAGATGCGTTGAAACAGGGAAACCTGTTCCATCTCTGATCCACGACGATCAGGAACGAGGACCTCTGATTTACAGGAAGTGTTGCAGTTGCAAGATTTCTGTCGCAATTTCAGGTTCGTCATCTTGTCAACTGCTCGCCTGGGGGGCTTTGTACAAGTTGCACCTTTATGTCGCCTGGAGAACTTGTCTTTGGATCCCGTTTGACGATGGATGCCTTTTAGACCCCCCGGCCTCTAGACTGCCTTCGACCTAAAGTACAAGGTATCAAGACCCTGCTCTGAAGGGTCCACGAGGATCGACAAGGAGCCATGCTTGGTGGTTTAGTTTGAGATGCCGGGGACTTGCAGTTCTCAAACCTCAGAACTCAAACTACACCAGTGCATTACGATGGTCTCGCTCTAGCCATTGCCTGAGGATATCAACAAACTAGCCTACTGGTAGTACACCAACTATATGATAAATGCACATACAGTAGCTGTTTACAATACACATCAATTTGCTGACCATTATGGAGAAACAAACAGTCTTGATGACTATATTTAAAATGTTATACTACTATTATACTTTTAATCAGTTATTTACTTTGTCTGAAATGAGGAGTATGCTGCTGATGATCAGCTCTCGCTGCTAAGCTAATGCTAAAACACCAGCTATGATATGTCGAAACCAAAAGAAAAAGCCGGAAAAAGATACCATCTTTAACATTTTTGCAAAAGTGATGCCAACAGCTACTATCCAAGAAGTTAGACACAAATGCTGACAATCTCAGCAGATGGGTAAGACGTGTTCCTCTTAATTAACTGTTTGGTGTCATGTCGAAGGTTCCTAAATCTTTTGGGGTTTCACTGCGGGTTAGGCCACACAAATACACAGCACAACCCCTCTACAAAAAACATTAAGTTCTCACTCATCCAAAGACCTTTACTGTAACTTGGCTTATGATCGCAAGTGTTACAATTATACTAATGTTTTACATGAATATTGATCTTCTATGGCTGAATAATGGATAACTGTCTGCGGTTTTACAAAGCGCTTTACAGTATTTCTCACACACACCTACACAAACACACACACACACACTAAAAGCAGTGCAGCTGCTTCCATTAGTGACTTAGCCCCAGTCGACACTATTGCAGATTTTTTTTCCCTCCTTTTAATTTTTTTTCTTTGTCCACATGGGCCTATTTCACAGCAGACAATTTGACTCGAAACAGCAGGATTCTGGAAAGTTCTGCTCATTAGCATTTTTTAACCTAAACTCCACCCACCTGTGCTTTCCTTACTCTTTCTAGTAAAAATATCTGCCATGAAATGTCTATTCTACAAAAAAATAAAAATAATTCTGAATACTCCGCTGCGTCACTAGCCAATTTTGTAGGTATGATTTATTCATAATCATATGTATCATACCATTCTTCTGGTGTGACAGTCTTGCAATGCACCTGTTTTCTTTAATTTTCAGATGCCTTTAAATGTACTTGAAGCTGTTCTCCAAGAGGTGATACTAGCACAGGGAGATGCAGCTTACCTCACATTGAGAGTCCCAACGTAATGACGTCTCAAGAAGTAACGTTTGTAGCTTGGCAAATCGATAATTTTTACAAAACAGCCAAAGCCAATTTTTTTAATACTGTACAGTAGTCCCTCGATACTTTGCGGTTTGACTTCCGCGGAATCACTCTTTTGCGGGTTTTCCACACAAAATTGTACACATTGTTTCCCGGTGGCCTGGCTCCTCACTTATCGCCAATTAACTCCTTTCTCTTTCTGAGGCTGTCAGCCTCAGAAAGAGAAAGGAAGGGGGTGGGGTTTGTCTTTCCCCATAGTTGCTGTGGGAGCAGCATGGATTGTTTATTTAAAATAATCAAGCACAACCCGAACTGAGCCAGTGCGCCCGATGGTCAGTCTGACACCAGGTGTTGATTGGCTCAGTAACCATAGCATCAGTCTGCCTGCTCTCTTTCGCTGCGCTCTTTTAAAGAGTTTAGAACATTAAGAACATTGCAAGAGTGTTGGAAGGGTTGATAAAGCCTTAATATACAGGGAGTCCTCGAGTTACATACGAGTTACGTTCCTACGCACTGTTCGTAACCCGATTTTGACTACGTCGGAACTCAGAACACGTGGCGTTCGTAAGTCCGGATTTTTGTACGTAAGTCGGAACTCAGAACACGTGGCGTTCGTAAGTCCGGATTTTTGTACGTAAGTCGGAACTCAGTCAGAACACGTGGCGTTCGTAAGGCCGGATTTTTGTATGTAAGTCGGAACTCAGAACATGTGGCGTTCGCAAGTCCTGATTTTTTTATGTAAGTCGGAACTCGGAACACGTGGCGTTCGCAAGTCCTGATTTTTTAAATGTAAGTCGGAACTCAGAACACGTGGCGTTCGCAAGTCCTGATTTTTTTAATGTAAGTCGGAACTCAGAACACGTGGCGTTCGCAAGTTCTGATTTTTTTAAGTAAGTCGGAACTCAGAACATGTGGCGTTCGCAAGTCCTGATTTTTTTAATGTAAGTCGGAACTCGGAACACGTGGCGTTCGCAAGTCCTGATTTTTTTAATGTAAGTCGGAACTCAGAACACATGGCGTTCGCAAGTCCTGATTTTTTTGTTTAAGTCGGAACTCGGAACACATTACGTTCGTGCGCTGCGCCGCACACCCGTTTATCGACATGAGACTGAACAAGCGTACATACTGGTCCATAAACATGCACAGAACTTTATTTACAAACGGTTAGCTAACACATTACACCACACATTCATCTATAAACACAGCACGTACTAGCATTTGGAGCGTGTTCGTAAGTCCGGATTGTCGTAAGTCGAGGACTCCCTGTATATAAATACTAAAATAAATATATTGTCCCTACTTAGCATTTCAAGTCAAACTACTGTATAGCTGGAGTTTTCTGGAAATATATTTATACCCTGCACACGACGTATTGAACATATGAAGTACAAACTAAATATTGCTAATGTCAGGACGATGGTTGTGTTGATCGCTCTCTCCATGACTGAAAGCAAGAAGTTTCTCTGAGCATTTTGCTCTTTGATTTTTTCTCTCCATCAAACACGGGGGAGTGTTGTACAGTGACGTGAAGCTAAGATTAATGTCAAGGTCGAGGGAATACAAAAACAACAGAGGAATCACGATAATCCCTGAAGCTCCGAAACAGACCATTTCCACAAGTCTCTCGAGTCGCTTCAGTGTTGCTACGTAAAGGGCGGGGGCGGTACTGAACATCTTGGTGATTGCTTCTGGCAATAGAGTCCTTTTTATTATCGTTAAATTAACCAGCAAGTTTGGATCCTGTCCAAGAATCTGATCCATAGGAGAGAGCTGAGTGATTCGTAGGGGCTTAACTTTTCATTTCGCTTTGCGTTTATGGATTTCATGCATCCACAATAATTACACGTAGCTGAGCTGTTCATCAGTTTCTGTCTTAAAAACAAAATTTCCAAACAGTGTAGGACTCACTTCCACTGGCGGCTTGATTCCAAGTTCCCTTCCATTTCTGTAAAATGTTTGTTGTTGGCTCAAGCTCTTTCCATGAATACTCAAGACACAAAAACGCACTTGGTCTAAGTCGTTTAAAATACGAGCCCCACACCCCTTCAATTAGCAGCTGTTTGATATTAAATAAATTTATTGAAAGTCAAAAGATCCTAGCAGCAGCGGAGGCTTAAGATGAGCCTTTTCACGGCAAAGTCCTGGATAAATCTGCGTGTATGCTTCGTGAAATGCTCAAAATGTGCAGTGGCGCTCGGTAATTGGCAACAAAGTTCGTTAGAGGAACTCATCAGGTATACGGCAATAGCCATGATGAATTGCGCACCCCAAGAAAATCAACATGGGTGGAACGATGAGTCCCGTCGAACTTCTGAAGACCACGAGAGCCCAGAGGACGGTACGCTTCAGTCACGTGTCCAATAAATACAAACGGGGAGCGATAAAGCAACACTGCCGCGGTCATAGGTTGTCCTCGGAGTAAAACTCCTTGCACAGCGTCTTGCAGGACAGCTCTTGTCGCACAGGTTTGATTTCTCTGCCGAGCGAAGATCTACGCACGGAACTCCTGACGCTCCCCAGGGGGACCTTCAAGGAGCGCCTGACGAAGTGCAGCACGCCGGGGGAGAGGATGATGAAGACCCAGGGGTCGATGATGGAGTTCACGGAGATGAAGCGGAGGGCCTGCAGGTCCAGCGAGTGAGACTCGTATTGGAGATCGGTCGTTATGGAGTTGATGTACACCCGGATCTGTGGAATCAACAGAGAAAGGGAAAAGGAGATTACCTCTTGGTGTAAACCTGGTGTCGACGCCAGCCATGACCTCACTGGCAAATAAACAGACATCCTGACCGACGTCCAGGTTATATAGAGCCAACGTTAAACACATAACGCCGGTGAAGAACGGGACACGTTCACTGCCGTCAAACTGTCGGACACAAGAGATGACCAACAGGAACTGAAACCAGCTCATTTTAAACACAAACTGATCTTCTGATACTTCAGTGTCATATTGGTGTCTACCTTTTCAGCTACCTTTTTAGCATTTTTTAGCTAATTTCAACTGGTGATCAATTCAAATTTTTTTGTAGTAATTTAGTAGATCTTAATATTACAAACTTGGTTTAGGTTAAATAAGTTATCATTAAATTTAGATAAAACTAACTACCGTATTTTTCGGAGTATAGGTCGCACCTTTTTATCATTTTTTCATGGCCTGCGACCTATACTCAGGTGCGAGCTATATATGGCTTTTTATAAAATAAGCTGATTCATAATCATTTATTAACAAAAATTAAACTGAGACACACTCTTACAATAATGTCAGCTAACAAATATATTTTTTTAGGTGTTTATCCTGCTAAAATTATTCATTTATTAAAGAAAAGTTCAGCTCAGACACATATTTGCTATAATTTTTTATCAAACAATTAATTGTTTTTAAGTGTTAATCTTCTTAAAAGCCTGTGGAAGAGACATTTGCAGCAGAGCTAAACACGGTCCACATTTTGACGTAGGTGCGACCGATACTCAGGTGCGACCTATACAGTATATGGATTTTTCCAATTCTTTGGCAATAATTGGACAATGCGACCTATACTTGGGTGCGACCTATACTCCGAAAAATACGGTATATGTTATTTAGCAAAAAATATATATAGATACATTTTCTATCAAAATTGATGGTGTTGAACTAAGTAGAGTGGATGAGGTGAAGTTTTTGGGTGTAATTGTTGATGAGAGATTGTCGTGGAAACAGCATGTAAATTTTGTTAAAACTAAGTTATCTAAATCTATTGCTGTATTGTATAAACTAAAGGACTTGTTAAATGATAGGGCTCTTTATTTGCTATATAACTCAATTTTTGTTCCACATTTAATTTATTGTGTGGAGGTTTGGGGTAAAGCCTGTACAACTATAACAAATTCTATTTTTATTTTACAGAAAAGAGCGGTGAGAATTATTGCTAGAAAGCCTTATCGTCATCCATCAAATGTATTATTTAAACAACTCAAATTATTGAAATTTTATGAATTGGTAGATTATAATATTTTGTTAGTAATGCATAGGCTCATAAGAATATGCTACCCTCAAATGTTCAAATGTTTTTCGTAAAGAGAGAAAGCTTCTACAGTTTAAAAGGAACTGAAATGTTTGTTAAACCTAGATGTAGAACTAGTTTGAAGGGACGTTTTATTTCGAAGAAGGGAGTGGAATTGTGGAATGTTTTGGAAAAAGATGTTAAAGATGTAAACTCTGTGACAAAATTCAAAAACATTATCAAATCTAAACTGCTAACAAATACTAAAGCTTTAAGTAAAGCATTCTAATGTATTTGTTAATTATTGAGTGTGAAATGTTACTAAATTGATCTGTGGTTTCTGGAAGATTATTGTTTAAATTGATTGTTTGAAATTGTTTGTTTTTTGAAAAAAGGGGCAGACAAAATAAGACATTTTTCTTCTTTCTGCCATCTTTCATTTGATGCATTTTAATTTTTTTCACAAATTTATGAAATGTTTTTTTTTCCATTATCTTTTATGTTTTTTTTTTTAAATATGTAAAATGAATTTTTAAAAAAATCGGCTACTTTCAGCCTAATTAACGTCTTTCTGCTAATTTCAACTTGTTATGCTCCTCTCAGCTTTTTTCTACTAGTTTCAGCTTTGTCTGATATTTTAGCTACCATTTAGCTGTTTTTATGCTAATTTGAGCTTTTCTAGCAAATTCCAAAAATTTAGCTTTCCGCTTCCTTCTGGTAGTTTAAGCTTCTTATAAACCTTTTCAGCGTTGGACACAAATTAAAGGAGCGACCTATTATTATCCACCTGACAAGGGTTTCTTAACTTTATTTATTTATTTATATTACACCTATTTTCCACACGAAAAAGGTCTTACTCTTCCTTCAACTTTTACGCGGTCTGAACCTCAATGTGTACCCCCAACAGTGTTGCCAGATTGGGCAGTTTACCACTAATTGGGTTGTTTTCATTCTGATTTTGTGGGTAAAAATGGCTTTGGGCAGGTGGTTATAATCTGGGTAGATTTGAGTCAGATCTGTGGATTTTGAGTTCACTTAAACACATTTCAACCTATCATTCATCATTTACTGGTCATAGCGAAACTCCCTTGATCTTTCTCCATCACTGATTGGCTATTGTCCACCAGGGCATTCACCACTGCAGCGGTACATCAGAGCAGCCGCCATTTTGAATGTGGCAGAACCGCCGGTCAACTAAAACATGGAATTGGACTGAACTTCATAACGCACCGTTCTACAAAGTGTTTTTGTTAATCCCTGTCATTCACACACACTAATATTTTTGGAAAACTAACAGGCAACAAAGAACACTTGTCCTTGACTCTATCTGGCAACACTAACCCCACACACATTATATTGAAATGACGAGCTCAGTGCCGTCATGTGTGCTATTACCTTTAATGGCATTTTGAGTAATGTACGTAATTTTCAAACAAAGACACCATTTTTATCATTGAAAAATACTGAGAGAACTCTTAGCCTCTAAATGCCACAGTGAGGTCACATGACCTAGAGGGGCGAGGTCTCTGAACAAAACACAGATTAAAACTTTTGGAGCCATTTTGGTTCAAGATGGCTGCCACAGCTAACTAAGAAAACTCCAAATTGACTGTAACTCCGTCATTCTTTGAGCCATTGAGCTGAACTTTGGTTTGGTCGTAGCTGAGACTGAGTTCTTATACATTCCTGATGCAAATAAAAAATCCAAGATGGCCACCTTAGCTAAAAGGGAAAAAATACGATAACTCAGCTATTTTAAAGATAATGAGCTGAAGTTTGGTGTGGTGGTAACTGACAGCGCTGCACAGCACATTCTGAATTCAAATCTAAAAATGAAAGATGGCTGCCAAAGCTAATTTCAAATGGATATAACTCAAAGGTTTTCAGAGCTATTCAGCTGAAATTTGGTGTATTGGTAGCTGAGAGCAATCCCTAATAGACTCTGAGTGCTAATCAAAAATCCAAGATGGCTGCCTGAGCTAAAATTGAAAAATACTTTAAATGAGCAATTTTTAGAGATATTAAGCAGAAATTTGGTGTGCTGGTAGCCAAGCGCGAACCCCAACCCATAGTACAGTACAGTCAAATAAAATAAATAAAATGTTGCTACTAGTTAGCTACTAGTAGTAGTCGCTAATATGACAGGCAGTTCCCATCAAAGTTTCTCCAGGAACTTTCTACTTTCATAGTTTTTGTGCTCATTCTGCCAATTTAAATCTAATTCAGCAAATGTGTGTTCTTTCTGCTTTCTTCTTCAGCAATAAGCATTCACACTGCATTTTCGCAGGAAATGCAATTTCTCTATTTATAAATCAATATTCATATAATGAATAGCAGCTTCTCAAATGTTTTCTACAGTGGCTCTAAGATGTAAATGAACATTTGAAAAAACGGAATTACATTTGAAAAAATGGAATTGCATTTGATAAAATGGAATTACATTTGATAAAACGGAATTACATTTGATAAAACGGAATTACATTTGATAAAATGGAATTATATTTGATAAAACGGAAAAAACTGAATTACATAAAAAAACAGAAGTACATTTGAAAAAACGGAAATACATTAGAAAAAACGGAATTACCGTACGTTTGAGAAAAAAAAAAACGGAAATACATTTGAAAAAGAAACGGAATTACATTTTAAAAAATGGAATTGCATTTGATAAAATGGAATTACATTTGAAAAACGGAAATAAATAAAAAACGGAATTACATTTGAAAAAATGGAATTGCATTTGATAAAATGGAATTACATTTGATAAAACGGAATTACATTTGAAAAAAACCAACACAATTACATTAAAAAAAGGAATTACATTTGAAAAAATGGAAATACATTAGAAAAAATGGAATTACATTTGAAAAAAACGGAAATACATTTGAAAAAAACGGAATTACATTTGAAAAAACGGAAATACATTAGAAAAAAACGGAATTACCGTACATTTGAAAAANGCTACCCTTTTCCGGCTCAAGACCATGGCCTCGGATTTGGAGGAACTGATCCTCATCCCGGCCGCATCGCATTCAGCTGCAAACCGCTCCAGTGAAAGCTGTAGATCACGAGCTGATGAAGCCAATAGGACCACATCATCTGCAAAAAACAGAGAAGCGATTCTAAGGCCACCAAAACGGATCCTCTCAACACCTTGGCTGCGCCTAGAAATTCTGTCCATAAAAGTTATAAACAGAATCGGTGACAAAGGGCAACCTTGGCGGAGTCCAACTCTCACCGGAAACGAGCCTGACTTACTGCCGGCAATGCGGACCAAGCTCTGACACCGGTCGTACAGGGACCTAACAGCCCATATCAATGGGCCTGGTACCCCATACTCCCGGAGTACCCGCCACAGAACCCCCCGAGGGACGCGGTCGAATGCCTTTTCCAAGTCTACAAAGCACATGTAAACTGGTTGGGCAAACTCCCACGCACCCTCCAGGACCCTGTTGAGGGTGTAGAGCTGGTCTAGTGTTCCACGACCAGGACGAAAACCACACTGCTCCTCCTGAATCCGAGGTTCGACTATCCGACGGACCCTCCTCTCCAGAACCCCTGAATAGACCTTACCAGGGAGGCTTAAGAGTGTGATCCCTCTATAGTTGGAACACACCCTACGGTCCCCCTTTTTGAATAGGGGAACCACCACCCCAGTCTGCCAATCCAAGGGAACTGCCCCCGATGTCCACGCGATATTGCAGAGTCGCGTAAGCCAACACAACCCCACAACATCCAGAGCCCTAAGGAACTCAGGACGAATCTCATCCACCCCCGGAGCCTTGCCACCGCGGAGCTTTTTAACCACCTCGGCGACCTCCGCACCAGAGATTGGAGAGCCCGATCCAAAGTCCCCAGGCTCCGCTTCCTCAGTGGAAGACGTGCCAGTAGGATTGAGGAGGTCTTCGAAGTATTCCGCCCACCGACTCACAACATCCCGAGTTGAGGTCAACAGCACGCCATCCCCACCATAAATGGTGTTGGTCGCGTACCGCTTTCCCCCCCTGAGACGCCGGATGGTGGACCAGAATCGCCTCGAAGCCGTACGGAAGTCATTCTCCATGGCCTCTCCGAACTCCTCCCACGCCCGAGTTTTTGCCTCAGCAACCACCCGAGCCGCATGCCGCTTGGACTGCCGGTACCTATCTGCTGCTTCCGGGGTCCCACAGGCCAAAAAGGCCCAATAGGACTCCTTCTTCAGCTTGACAGCATCCCTCACCGCCGGTGTCCACCACCGGGTTCGAGGGTTGCCACCACGACAGGCACCAACAACCTTGCGGCCACAACTCCGATAAGCTGCCTCGACAATAGAGGCGCGAAACATGGCCCACTCGGGCTCAATGTCCCCCGCCTCCCTCGGAACGTGTTCAAAGCTCTCCCGGAGGTGGGAGTTAAAGCTCCGTCTTACGGGAGACTCTGCCAGACGTTCCCAGCAGACCCTCACAATACGTTTGGGTCTGCCAGGTCTGACCGGCATCCTCCCCCACCATCGGAGCCAACTCACCACCAGGTAGTGGTCAGTTGACAGCTCCGCCCCTCTCTTCACCCGAGTGTCCAGGACATGCGGCCGCAGATCAGATGAGACGACAACAAAGTCGATCATTGAACTACGACCTAGGGTGTCCTGGTGCCAAGAGCACATATGGACACCCTTATGCCTGAACATGGTGTTCGTTATGGACAATCCATGACGAGCACAGAAGTCCAACAACAGAACACCACTCGGGTTCAGATCAGGGGGGCCGTTCCTCCCAACCACACCCCTCCAGGTCTCACTGTCATTGCCCACGTGAGCGTTGAAGTCCCCCAGCAGAACAAGGGAGTCCCCAGGAGGCGCACCCTCCAATACCCCCTCCAAGGACTCCAAAAAGGGTGGGTAATCTGCGCTGCCGTTCGGCGCATAGGCACAAACAACAGTCAGAGCCCGTCCCCCCACACGTAGGCGAAGGGAGGCTACCCTCTCGTTCACCGGGGTGAACCCCAACGTACAGGCACCGAGATGGGGGGCAACAAGTATGCCCACTCCTGCTCGGCGCCTCTCACCAGGGGCAACTCCAGAGTGGAAGAGTGTCCAACCCCTCTCAAGGAAACTGGTTCCAGAGCCAGAGCCATGCGTTGAGGTGAGTCCGACTATTTCTAGCCGGAACCTCTCAACCTCACACACTAGCTCAGGCTCCTTCCCCACCAGAGAGGTGACATTCCATGTCCCAATGGCCAGCTTCTGTAGCCGAGGATCAGACCGCCAGGGTCCCCGCCCTCGGCCACCACCCATTCCACAATGCACCCGACCCCTTTGGCCCCTCCCACAGGTGGTGAGCCTATGGGAAGGGGGACCCACGTCTCCTCTTCGGGCTGTGCCCGGCCGAGCTCCATGGGTGAAAGCCCGGCCACCAGGCGCTCGCCAACGTGCCCCTCCTCCGGGCCTGGCTCCAGAGTGGGGCCCCGGTGACCCGCGTCCGGGCGAGGGAACATTGTTTCCATTTATATTACTCATCATAAGGGGTCTTGTGGGCTGCGCTTTGTCTCGTCCCTCACCTGGCAAGTCATTAAACTCTAAATATGATGTCCATTCTTTTTCAAAATATTGCAAAAATTCTTCTTCTTGAAGTAGTGATGTATTTAATCTCCAATTTATGTTTTTTTGTTATTTCTTTTTTATTATCTAAATTTAAAGTAATTGGTGCATGATCGCTGACAGCAATAGCAAAATAATTTGTTAAGTAAGTTATGAATATCAAAATGTAAACAGACAAAAGTGTGATCTCTGATGTTTCACATTTGATCCGTTCACACTAAACTAAGTTTAAATGAAAACTTAAACAAGGTTGTGCTTTATTTAGAGATAACATGTGTGTGAGCTGAAGTTCAGACAACTTTCACACCAGTGTTTGAGTTTTGTCTTCAAAATCCTACAAAAAATAGGTTGATTGCAAAATTTTTGATCAAGCTGAGGCTGCGCTGAATGTAATGTTTCTCAAATAAGAAATGTGTTCACTGTTTACTTATTTAGGAACAAAATGTTATCGCTCAGATACCAGACATGAATGAATTGAATAGTCCAAAGCAATGTGCTATGAATGTATCTTGGACTTGCCAATTGGGTGTAAAATACACTTTTAAAATGCAAAAACTAAATTATAATTATAACAAAACACCATATGAAGCGTTGTTTAAGTAAAGCTGAAGAAAGAATTCTACAAATGAAAAATGACAGACAGAAACATCCAACGTTTGCAACACTTCATCTGAGCAACAGTTTGGAAATTTTATTCATCCATGAATACTGACACATTAATATTCAAAGTTTTAGTAAAAATGAGCTTAATTTGCATTGTGGATTATGAGTGCCAATGCAGAATTGAAAGTGGGAACCATAAACAAACAAACAAACAAACAAACAAACAAACAAACAAACAAACAAACAAACAAACAAACAAACATCCCCCCCAAAAAAAATGTCAATAAAGAGTTAAAATGTGTATATTGTGAGATTTAAAGGTCAAATTGCATGACCCTTGCACAACCTTGTAAAAGGCCAATTGAAGTGTGTGCTGTACTCTGTATTAATGGGGTAAAATGTGAGATCAGTGTCTTTCCTGCTGAAATCAAAGACAGAATGCACATAAAGGAAAAAATTTAAACATAATAAATACATTCCTGAATTAACAAGGAACTGTTTGTTGTGAGAAGTCCGGATGATTCTTCTTATGCTGATGCCAACAGACTCAATAAGCTCATCAAGAGAGCTGGCTCAGTTCTGGGAGTGGACCTGCAGTCTCTGACGGAGGTGTCTGAGCAGAAGATGCTGAGGAAACTGCTCCAGATCCTGAACAACATATCACACCCCCAGCATGATACACTGGACTCTTACCACAGCACCTTCAGTTGTAGACTGAGACCACCGAGGTGCTCCATGGAACACCACAGGAAGTTCTTTCTCCTTGTGACTATTTTTTAACTCTCTCACTTTCTGCACATAGGACAATAAAATTAATCCTGCACTACAATAAACTAATGTTTCTGTCTGCACCGACCTGTTTTAGACCTTAATTGT
>JBBPBX010010132.1:17695-52459 GCA_038048925.1 Garcialebias charrua | reverse complement strand
GAGAGAGAGAGAGAGAGAGAGAGAGAGAGACTATCAAGACTTAAGGTATTATCTTCCTGCGCCTGAGATTTGAACAGCTCTTTGGTGTTAATAATAAACTCAAAATTTCAATCACTCAGGTTTATTTGAAAAATACCATATGGATAAACAAATTTAAAAGCAATAAAAGTTTTTTAAATGTCTTTACTTTGTTATCTCTGATTACAAGTTGTAAATGGTAGATTTTGAAACCTGAAATGAAATGCACACTGCCAAAATAAAAGTCATGATCCAAGTATTTTTGGATCCAGTTTACGGTAGTTAGCACTTTCAAAAAAACATTGTCAACTCTGACGTTATCTGTAAGGCTATGAATAAACACAAACACTAATTTAGCTTTAAAATTATTTTTTAAAAGTGCTGTTCATGACCAAAGCTTGCTTGCTGCAGTATCAGCATGTTCTCCTGACACTACAAACTGAAAGTTATGCACTATAACTCATGTTCCCTGAAGGAAGGGAACGAGGTGCAACATATGACTATGGGAAATTGCGCCCACGCGTGATTACCTGAAGTAATACAATCACGCCTTTACGGCAGGTGGGCGTCAGCGTCACCACAGAGGCCCCGCCCTCGGTCCATAAAGACGACTGTGCCCATCTTAACGATCTCCAAGTGCACTTCACCGAGCTTGGGCATTTAAAGGGCAAACATATGTTGCACCTCGTCCCCTTCCTTTAGGGAACATGAGTTATGGTGCATAACTTTCAGTTCCCTTATCAGTCAGTCACTCGGTGCAACATATGACTATGGGAACGCAATTCATTCACGCCCTTGAAATGCTCTGTAACATGCATGCTTGTGAGAACTTCTGCCCCTATACTTTAGGCGTTTTAGGCCTTTCTCTACTGTGTGTTAGAGAGTACAACCTGAGTGACGTCACATGCAGTGACATCCAAAGTATAGTATTTTGCAAACGTGTTTGTGGAGGCCCAATTTGCGGCCGCACAGATGTCTGCAACTGGTACGCCCTTAAAAAAGGGACCATGAGGCAGCTAAGCCTCGAGTGGAATGGGCGTGCACCCCAGAGGGCACCTGGTGACCTTTGCTGCTGAATGCCCTCTTTATGGCCTCAGTCACCCAGTGTGAGGGGCGTTGTTTTGACTGGGCTCTGCCAGCAACTGGATTGGCAAAATATACAAACAGTTGGTTTGTTTTCCTCCAACTGGCAGTTTTCTCAATGTAGATACTCAAGGCCCTGAAAGGGCAGAGTGCCCTCAGCCTCCTCTGCTCCTCAGTGAGGGCAGGAGGGGAAGGAAACGTTGAGAGTTCAAAGTCCAGACTTCTGGGGTTTAAAGTTGGGACATATACGGGATTTGGACGCAGGGTGACCTTTGACCCATCAGGGGCAAACCTTGTACACATTGGATCCACAGATAAAGCGTGGAGGTCACCCACACGTTTAGCTGAGCATAGAGCCAGGAGTAGAGCAGTTTTATAAGATAACAAATCTAACTTAATGCTGCTAAGAGACTCGAATGGAGGCTCCCACAAAGCGTCCAGGACTAACTGGAGGTCCCAGTCTGGGGCTAGAGTCCTGCTGGGGGACCACATCTAGCACCATCACTTTGAACACAAGGATGTGTGCTGAGCCCCCTTCTATTCACCCTGCTAACACACGATTGCACACCATCATACAGCTCCAACCACTTCATCAAGTTTGCGGACAACACAACAGTGGTGGGTCTCATCAGCAACAACGATGAGACGGACTACAGGAACGAGGTGAGCCGCCTGGCCTTGTGGTGCGGACACAACAATCTCACTCTCAACGTGGAGAAGACAAAGGAGATTGTTGTGGACTTCAGGAAGAGGGATGCCCAACATGCCCCTCTGACCATCAACAGCACCACAGTGGAGAGAGTGGACAGCACCAAGTTCCTGGGAGTGCACGTCTCAGAGGACCTGTCCTGGAGCAGGAACACTGCATCACTGGTCAAGAAGGCTCACCAGCGCCTCTACTTTCTCCGCAAGCTGAAAAGGGCTGGAGCTTCAACCCCCATCATGTGCACCTTCTACAGAGGTGCCATAGAAAGTGTCCTGACCAGCTGCATCACTGTGTGGTTTGGTGCATGTACTGCATCCTGCCGCAAGAGCCTCCAGCGCATCGTGAGAGCAGCTGAGAAGATCGTCGGCACCTCCTTCCCCTCACTGCAGGACTTACACAGCAACCGCCTCACTCGGAAAGCCCTCTGCATGGCAGGTGATCCCACACACCCACTACACAGCTGCTTCAGACTGCTGCCATCAGGGAGGAGACTGAGGAGTCTCCAGGCTCGAACCAGCAGACTGAGAGACAGCTCTGTTCATCAGGCAGTCAGGATGCTAAACACTCTGCCTGCTCTGCCTCCCCTCCCATTTGAACTGCCTTAACACAAAAAACTTTCTCACACATTACCACACAACACAAAGATTTTAACACTGGACTCTGTGTCATCAAACGGGTTATTCACTAAACTCTCGGTCATGTGCTCATTCAGTTTGCACTACTTCTCATATTTGCACTAATGTTTGTATTACATTACTGCCTATAGTCATACTACTGTTTACATTCACTGTTTACATTTATTAATACTGTTTACATTTATTACTACTGTTTACATTTACACTACTTTTATATCTACACTACTGCTGATACATATACAGTATTCTCTGACTAGCCTTATTTAAGGATGCCCAATGTGCCTTATGTGCCTTACTGCATATGCCACTTTGCCTCTATACCAACATCAACTACCTCATACATATACTGTGTACATTAACTCATATGCTGCTTTGCCACTCTTTGCAAATGTCAATGCTAGAACCTTCAGTTTATTTTATAGATATACTTTTTATACTTTTTATACTACTATGCAAAAACTCAGGACAGTATTACACTTTTATTATTTCATTTTATGCTTATGTTCATTAAATGTTTAGTGTTTTAGTGTTGGTGTAAATTTTCATACTTTTATACTACTATGCAAAAACTCAGGACAGTGTTACACTTTTACTATTTTATGCTTATGTTTATTAAATGTTTTAGTGTTTTAGTGTTTAAATGGTTACTGTTGCACCGAGGGACTGAGAGAAACGCAATTTCAATCCTGTGTATGTCCTGTACATATTGCAGTTCTGACAATAAAGTTGACTTTGACTTTTCCTCAGTACGCCCTTCATGAACCGTATCATGAGAGGGTGAGCACCGGGTGTTTTGCCTCCCCAGCCTTCGTGGCATGCCGAGATGGCTGACAAAAACACCTTAATGGTAGAAAATGAGCGGCCTTTTTCCAGCAGGTCCTGTAAAAAGGTGAGGAGCTGAACCAGGTCACAGGAATATGAAATAATATTCCTCTCTAGACACCAGGCCTCAAAGACACACCATTTACGAGCGTAGAGAGTCTGAGTTGACTGTGCTCTCGCTCCCTGTATTGTACTTATGACGTTGCTGGGAAGGCCGGAGGCCATCAGCCTGTTCCTTTCAGCGGCCAAGCCGAAAGCTGCCACAGTTCTGGGCGTGGGTGAAAGAGCTGCTCGTGGGCTTGAGTCAGCAGGTCCCTGTGGGGGGGGCAGCTGCCATGGTGTCCCCGACAACATGGAGGTTATTTCTGGGAACCACGGTTTCTGTGGCCACATGGGGGCTATTAAAGGGGACCACATATAGGTCTTTAAAATTTTTATGTTATGTCTGTGTGTTATCTTGACAATATTAATTCATTTTAATACACAAAATAATTCTTAGATAATCAATGTAATAATATAGGAATAATTCGTCACCTTACTGACTTACCTATATTTTGGATGAAAGGTCTGAGCAGGTCTTAGCTGCACAAACCTTTCACCAATTCACGAGTTCACCCTTTTTCCGGTATTAAATTGCTTTAACTGTGACTAGACAAAAATATAATTTCACGAGAGACTTCAACGTATGTTGGTCCACCAGAAAATAGACCTTTTATTGAAATTATCATAAAATTACATTAAACATTTGTATCGATATTAGCTCTGATTTACTAAACTACTTTGACAAGAATTCAAATTAAAACAAACAGACAGTTAGAAGCTTTCTGTTGGCACATTACTTAGTTTCACTGTGTTAAGAAAAGGAAGAAATAGAATGGAAGATAAAAGATTGAAAGCTAAGTTAACCGAAGTTGATTATTTGAACCAACCAGGGTGGCAACCTTCCCATACAGGTCTCAGCTGGGCTTCTCACACGTTCAGAACACAACCAACGCCTCGTTACCTGTTGACGGTACGTCTTTGGAGATACGAGTTGAAGTTTTGTGGACACTAACGGACTGTGTTGTCCAGTTCACGTCCAGATGACCTCCGCGCGTGTGAGCTGAGTCAGACGAGCAAGAAGAACGCTTCTCCCGGCAGGAACGGAGCCAACGTCCTGACTGAGTTTCAAAATAAACTTCAGAAAACAAATTCTTTCAGAAATGAGTGAAGGAATCACAGTAAGGCTTTACTGTGACTCTGCTGATAACGTAGGTCTAATTGACATGACCGGGACGTTTCCAGCTTTTCCAGAGGAGGAAACCAGTTGTTAGAAAGTTCTCCCCTTCGACACTGAAGTGAAAATGCAGGAAGTGTCCCTTTAAGAAGGGGGTGTGACTTAGTCACATACTTCCTGCTGATTGGCTGGTTTAACAAAATAAAAGATGGAAGTTTGATTCCATAGGCAGAAATGTCTCTGACGGACAACAGGAAAACTGTTTACAGAATCGGCCAGATGGACTGGCCCGTGAGATGGAGTTTTGTCTAGCTCGAAGACAAAACAGAAAAGGAAGTGAACAGCTTTTACCCTGACTCATGCCTTAGAAACAGAGTCTGCTTGTTCTGCAGAAATAAAACCAGCAGAAGGTCAAACTCATGCAAGTAACAGATCATCATTAAATTGACAAAAATATACTGTTGATCAATTCTGAATTAACACACATTAAAAAGAAAGTTCAATCTGATTAATTGGTGTCCATTAATTCAAAATAATTGTAACAAAAATGGTGTCCACTTGTCTCCTTGAGAGCTTCAAGAAGGTGTAACACTGAGAGTTTCAGAGAGATGTGGAGAGGCCCACATCCCATACGGACATGAGGGTGCTATATCCCTACAGTCCCCCTTTTTGGAAATCATCGCCTGTCCTTGGAGATGAGTTCCAACACGAAAGGATACCACCGAATGTCTCTGACCTCTATGTAATCCAGCAAGTGGAAAAAAAAAAGTAAAAAAAAAAGTTCAAAATTATACTCCCATAATGTTTTTGGAAATTCCATACTGTTCGTAGGTAATCCCATTGCGGTAAGCTTTCAATCCTTTGGAAAACATAGTCTGTTAACCCATGGAAAACTGAGTCTGTGATCCCTTGGAAAACAAAGTCTTATAATCCACAGTGGTAATTCCACAACGATTGGGGTTATTGATTTCATCAGCAAGAATGGATTTTAATCAGCATGTAGAGGGGATCCCTCGATTGAAGCAGAGGAGGCGGCCCTTGGATGAAGGTTGAAGACCAACGTTGGATCAGCAGGTCCCCACATCGAAGGTTGCAGGCTGGATGGCTTCCAGTCGGTGCCACCCTGGTTCAATGTGTCATGCAATTATGTGGTTTTAGGTGGGCTTATGATTGGGATTCTACATTAAGCCTTACCTATATGCACCTGGTATGTAAGCTATCATGGATTAGATCAGCTACAATTACCAATTAAGGGGTGGATCAATGCTGTAAAAATCAGATATAGGGATCTATACCTATAGAAATGTGGAGGGCTTCTGTAACGAAGGCCTCTTCTTTCAAACTATTCCTCCATTCATTATTTAGTTTAGGTTAAACTAAAATAAAAAAATGAAATCTAGTTTGGTCTAAATGTCTGTTGTCTTTTAGACGAACGACGCAAGATTTGGTATTCCCTATAAATTTTGAAGTCTATGGCGAGACTCATCAAAATGAATAGATCTAGAATAGAAACGATCGAATCGGTCCTACCTAAATGATTGGGAGATCAGTGTAGATTATAGTACCTTAAGTAGTATTGATCTACAATGACTCTTCAAAGATTGAGATCTTTAACAAAATGAACAGCATGTTGGCATAGTTAAATCCATTTAAGTCTTCAACTAACATTAATCAAAACCTCTTTTGGCTGGGAGTGTTCAGAAAACAATAACAACTTCAATAACAACAAAAGTAGCAATTAAGCAACTAAAAACAACGTTTCACTACGTCAAACTCACTCTGGTCGTCAGATTCCAACGTGTCACACACAAGAAAAACAGTTCTTAGCTTTATAACCGATGTCAATTAAATCCTGCAGATTTAAACGGTTGTTAAGGTTAGTTTTTGTTGTGGGTTTTATGCTTAGCGTTTCTAAGTTCTAGTTGGAACGGTTTCTTTTCGCAACTAGTATAGTTTAAACTGTTTAGTTTATTTACTATCCTGTGCTTGGACGACCTTATTTTCCCATGAAGTCTTTGAGTTTGCGAGATCTTTGTCGTTTGTGGGGTTATTGAAATCTTTGTCCTTGACATGGGCATGACCTAACATCACCCCCCTGTGGTCATGAGGGACCACGCGCACAGGTGTGGACGTCCGTCCATGGGCACGAGTTAGGATGCCTTTGTTTAGTTTAAGCTGTTTGCGCAGTTTATTGGGAGCCTTGTACAGGAACCTTATAGGTTTCGGCCAACGTATCTCTGTACGTTTACCTCTTTCTGCGTAATTCAGGTGTGTCACAACTGTCGGCGCCGTCGCAGGCGTGTCTCTGTCGTTGTGATGTATGTCTTCCCACTTCATGAATGAAGAGGTGCTCTTTGAGTCTGTAAGAACTATGTCATCTCTGAGTAGTTCTAGATTCAAATGCTCTTGAAACAAGGTTTCATTGAATTGACTGATAACTGAATTACCTGTCCCAGAGGACAGTACAGCGTCTGTGGTGTGGGGTCCTTGGACCTCCACACCTTTCTCTACCAGTGGTAGATAGTTTGAGTTTGCCCCCCTTTTGTTTGAGGAGGGGTCCTCAAAATCTGTAACAATGAAGTCCAAGTGACTGTCAACATGTTGTAGACTGTCACTTTCAGGACTCGGATGTCCTTGAACCAAGACTTCACTGCAATCTTGGCTGTATGCCGAATTACCTGTCCCATAGGACAGTACAGCGTCATCGGTGTGGGACCCTTGGATCTCCACACCTTCTCCCACCTGTGGTAGGCAGTGTTCAGTGAGTGCTGAAGGTGTCAG
This sequence comes from Garcialebias charrua, assembly GCA_038048925.1. Classification (NCBI taxonomy): domain Eukaryota; kingdom Metazoa; phylum Chordata; class Actinopteri; order Cyprinodontiformes; family Rivulidae; genus Garcialebias; species Garcialebias charrua. Next base: position 45,198 of record JBBPBX010010132.1, on the reverse strand, counting down.
CTCGCAGAGGAGGTCCTCATGATGGGCCAGAGTCTGGTCCAACTGTTGAGTCTCCTCTGTCTCACCTGTATTTGGAGGTTCACTTACCGGGCTTGTGGTCTCGGTTGGGGAATCCCATGTGACCTCAGCGGTACCTGTTGTTAGACAGTCAGTGTCCTGACCTTGGGGAGGCACCTCGATTGGCAGTGGACTGCTCACTGTGGCCCACATTGTCTGATTGCCATAATTTATAATCGCTTCAAAGCGATTTATAAAATCTTGGCCAACCAAAAATGGAGTCTGGAGTGAGTCACGTTCAGACACATACACCGGGTGGTATAGTGACATTTCGCCAATCTGCATGTGAACCATGGCTATTAGGGTTGTTCTCGTCTTTGCGAGGCCCTGTTGCTCACCATAAGTGTATTTCACAAAGGGTATTTGCCTGTCAACATCGTTAGCGGCGGTCCTTAGCTCCTCAAACAGTTCGGCTGACATGATAGACACGTCTGAGCCGCAAACCAGGAGTGCTTCTTGCGCGAGGACCCCTTCCAATGTGAGTGGCAGGTAAGCTCTCTTAGCTATCCCCCTTTTTATAAAGTTACACAGAAACCGTTTAGGTTTTTTCACACGTTTCTGTGTACGTGTGACTCTGTCTGTGTAATCTTCGTCGCTGTCAGCATCATGATGGCTGTCTGCCTCATGACCTTCAGGACGTGGATTTTCAGCAATTTGTTTGCTGTCAGCATCTTGATTTTCAGGACGCTGATCATCAGCAATTTGTTTGCTGTCAGCATCTTTGTCAATGTTGACGCTGTTGTCGTCAACTGTGTGCACTGAGTCGTTGCAAAAGGCAGTGCTGCGCATCGCTTCATCAGGTTGAACAACGTTGTTTGTGTTATCATCAAGGACAACGTCACACGTTGTGTCAGCTTGGTCAACCACTGTAACATTCAAATCATTTGACAAACAACTTACAACCTCAGTCACTTCCGCGCGCGGAGGCGTCGTTTCCTTAATCTGGAGCTTGTGTGACTCCTTGCATGTCTCGAGCTGTGCAGCTCGAGGTGCATGGGCAGGAGGGTCGCTTCTCGGGGTTACTTGTTGGGACCGACCATTGTTCAGTGGTTCACGGTGCCCATGCCACCTCCTTCGAATTTCACCCACTGTGAGCCCTAGGTGAGAACTCTTTTGGTTCGATCCGAACCATCGGGGTTCACCTAGAGAGCGACCACCTGCCTTTTGTGGTTCTTTGCTCATCTCAGGGTTTTCAACCTGAGGTGCAGGAGGAGCAGAACTCCCTGTGAACCGATCAGAGTCAATGTTCCAGCTGGATACATTAATCTGTTGTTTGTTATCATGAAAATCCTGTTTACTCTCGCACTCTGTAGGAGAGGGAACCTCTTCTATTTCCTGCGAGTGGGATGTGACCTCTTGACCTGGGCACACCACTGAGGGTGTCCTGGGTAGTATCCTTGTCTCAAAAACCCACGCAGCGTAATCTTTTATCTTTTCCATGGTATCCTTTTTGCAATCAAACGTTAAGCGAACACATTTCCTTTGGAAAGGCATGAGATGCGTAGTGAAAAGATTTTTAAACTCCTCATCTTCCTCTAAGCCAGGGACAGTTTTGCCACCGGAGTAGGCCGAGAGGAGCCTGTCGTAGAACGACAGGGGATTTTCCCACTTATCCTGATGGACGTTCCATGCAGCCAAGTAATTAGCATACGATGAAGCAGATTCTCCCACTTTGCGATAAGCACGGGCAGGAATCACAAGGCCCCCACGCATCCATCTAGGATAGATAGGAGAGGAGGCCCCCTCAGTTGGTGCACCTGTTTGAACGTCCATCTTTGTACTGATTTTCTGTGAAAAATCAAGTAAAATGGTTCTTATTTTACAGTGTGCAGTCTCACCATGTGATGCCTGCGGCAGTCAACATGGAGTCCAAGATGTGAAATCAAATAAAAATCAGTGATTTTTATTCATATGTCGACCTGTGACAAGGTCAAACAAAATCGGACATCGTTGTGTGATCTTTGTGAAAATCAAAACAGAAGATGCCTCATGTGTGTTATTTTAAACTTGCAGTCTAAAATAACCTGGGACAGACAGCTTATTTTGCACAGAATTTATGATAAAAGTGTCAAGTTTTATCAAAAAGCAGAGATGTCTGTATTAATTCTGTGTAACTGTTCTGCCATCAACATTTGATTATATGTGAAAATCAAATAAAAGGATGCTGTGAGTCTGTTACGTCAACTGTACTCTATTTAAAAACAGGAAAGTTGACCTCAGACTGAATTGCATCAAACTGTAGTCTAATGCAACCAGCAGGTGGGTGTGCAACACTGGATAAGTTTATCACAGCGACTGCAATTCTCATTCTGACCGCTATAGAGGCGCTGTTGTCACCTGTGAGTGCAGCCGTGAGCTGCTAAACATTCACAGACGTCTAACAACGGATCAAAAGCATCAATCAGAAAGACCTAGAGCTTTCACGTGACAAAACTCTAGAACCCCAGTCTCACAAAAGACGAAACGATGTGAGAAACATTGGTTGGACTGTGAAACTTTAAACTGCGTTTAAAAGAAAAAAGGTCGGTCCTCATAAAGCAGTTGTAGCTCCCGGTGTCACGTGACCTGGTCACATGGCGATCGGTAGTATCTGAACAACTTACTCATACATCCACTAAAATCTCAAAAACACCGCGTTGAAACAGTCTTTTCAAAAGATAGTAACGGGCAACAAGCCTGAAACTTGTCTGGGACAAGCAGCTGAAGTGAAAGTTGACGAGGAGTGAGCTCCTCACCCCCTCAAGCGTCAACACTTACAGCATAATCGACCAATTGCAGCGAAGACAGAACATGCAGTTCTAAAACCCAAGTGTTCATGGGAAACGGAGTCTTCTAAACCTTACGCCCATCACGTGTGACGTGCCGTTCGAGCGGTGCGTTCACGGACCTGCGGTCGGTCGAACTTTAGCGAGGAACGGACTTTTCAACGTTCTAAAACACTTATAAATATCGTAAAACACTGCGGTTAAGCCAGTCTTCGATGATATTACGTGCATAGAAACGAACAACACAGATAAACTGTCAGAAATGTGTGCAAAAATGAATATCTGACAACCAGCAGTCTACAGAACTAACTTTTTTGAACACTACACACAATGGACCAATCACAACGCTTCTGCAGCTACAGCTTCGGAAATGCTAATGTTAGCTCTACACAAAGTTCTGGACACTCTTTCACAAAATAAACGTAGAATACACCACAGAAAATATTGCTAACGAGCCCAACACATTCAGGCCACACCCACGCCTTCCAGAGAATGCAGCACCCTAACTGTTTAAATAATGGACTTTACGTCTATCGGAACCGGAGGTCGGAACCCGTCCGGTCCAAAACTGAGTGGGCTCACCCGAACCTCAGCCACACGTTGTAACAGATATAGGTATGAAGGAGCAGCAAATGTGTGTGAAACAGACCTTCAACAACAATCCGCAGATGTAATAAAATGAAGCAGAGTCGTGACACGGCGGTCACAAAAAGACAAATGCATGCATCAGTTTGCGACACGGTACCAAACGTCGCACAAACACAGACACACAAACATCACTCGTAGCTTCAAAACACATGTTCAAAAGTGAAAGAAAGGATAATTCTAACGGGAAACACATCAGACAATTCCACGATTAGCAATCTCTGTGACACCACCAGCCAGAACCATTCTATAAGTCCAAAACAGGATAAAAACTATGCCAACAAATACCGTGACAATAGACTACACAAAACACAGCCTAATAACCATCTTAGGAACGCGGACGAGCCACCATTAAATGTAATAATATAGGAATAATTTGTCACCTTACTGACTTACCTATATTTTGGATGAAAGGTCCGAGCAGGTCTTATCTGCACAAACCTTTCACCAATTTGCGAGTTCACCCTTTTTCCGGTATTAAATTGCTTTAACTGTGACTAGACAAAAATCTAATTTCACGAGAGACTTCAACTTATGTTGGTCCACCAGAAAATAGACCTTTTATTGAAATTATCATAAAATTACATTAAACATTTGTATCGATATTAGCTCTGATTTACTAAACTACTTTGACAAGAATTCAAATTAAAACAAACAGACAGTTAGAAGCTTTCTGTTGGCACATTACTTAGTTTCACTGTGTTAAGAAAAGGAAGAAATAGAATGGAAGATAAAAGATTGAAAGCTAAGTTAACCGAAGTTGATTATTTGAACCAACCAGGGTGGCAACCTTCCCATACAGGTCTCAGCTGGGCTTCTCACACGTTCAGAACACAACCAACGCCTCGTTACCTGTTGACGGTACGTCTTTGGAGATACAAGTTGAAGTTTTGTGGACACTAACGGACTGTGTTGTCCAGTTCACGTCCAGATGACCTCCGCGCGTGTGAGCTGAGTCAGACGAGCAAGAAGAACGCTTCTCCCGGCAGGAACGGAGCCAACGTCCTGACTGAGTTTCAAAATAAACTTCAGAAAACAAATTCTTTCAGAAATGAGTGAAGGAATCACAGTAAGGCTTTACTGTGACTCTGCTGATAACGTAGGTCTAATTGACACAATGACCGGGACGTTTCCAGCTTTTCCAGAGGAGGAAACCAGTTGTTAGAAAGTTCTCCCCTTCGACACTGAAGTGAAAATGCAGGAAGTGTCCCTTTAAGAAGGGGGTGTGACTTAGTCACATACTTCCTGCTGATTGGCTGGTTTAACAAAATAAAAGATGGAAGTTTGATTCCATAGACAGAAATGTCTCTGACGGACAACAGGAAAACTGTTTACAGAATCGGCCAGATGGACTGGCCCGTGAGATGGAGTTTTGTCTAGCTCGAAGACAAAACAGAAAAGGAAGTGAACAGCTTTTACCCTGACTCATGCCTTAGAAACAGAGTCTGCTTGTTCTGCAGAAATAAAACCAGCAGAAGGTCAAACTCATGCAAGTAACAGATCATCATTAAATTGACAAAAATATACTGTTGATCAATTCTGAATTAACACACATTAAAAATAAAGTTCAATCTGATTAATTGGTGTCCATTAATTCAAAATAATTGTAACAAAAATCGTGTCCACTTGTCTCCTTGAGAGCTTCAAGAAGGTGTAACACTGAGAGTTTCAGAGAGATGTGGAGAGGCCCACATCCCATACGGACATGAGGGTGCTATATCCCTACATCAATTATACCTTAAACCCTTTTTAATTCTGCCATTTTTAACTTTCGTTTTGAACGACCGGTTTCTGATACTGAGTTCTGAAGTCCACGCCCTTCAACGATCTGTTTACGCCCTCTGTAACAGCCAGTATCTGTAATGTGTTGTTGTTTTAAAATTAGCTCTTTTTTTATTACTCATTTGACTTACTGTTAGTGCTAGCTTAAGATAACTTACCGAAACCCGTCTGAGCGCGCCGCAATTTGCTGCTCCTTTTAGCATGAGACCACCCGAATCCGATGCTAATGTTAGCTTGTTCCTCTTCCGGTGTTCGCCAGCTCCGCTCGTTGCACGCGGCGATTTTGGGAGTTATCGCTGTTCCAGTCAAGACAACACAAAGTTCACCAAGTGTCTCCCGTAAATTAATCCGTAAGGAGAAGGTCCTCGCTGCTGCGAGGCTGCTGCAGCGAGGCTGTACAGTTGAAGCTCCGCTCCATCCGCCAGAAGAGGGTCCCGTTGCCGCCGGTCCCTACGCCGGGGGTCTGCTCGTTTAATTTTTACCGGCTGCGCGTTGGGAGCGATCGCAAATACACTAAAAATTGAACTAAAACATAAAAATAACAATTATACTTTATTTATAAAGCCATTTAAAAAAAACACAGCTGCAACAAAGTGCTGTACACATGAAATTAAGAACATATAAACAAAAGATGAGATGAAATCATGAAAAACAACAGTCATGTGTTTAATACAGAAGTGGGTTGAGCCTAACCAGGGGTTGCTAGGTGAGGGGCTGGACTCAGGTTGTGGTGGGTTGTGGCTGCGGTTGGCTGCGGTTTGTGACGTCACAAACCGCAGGAAGTGAGGAACGAACCGTTTTTATCACAGACAAATAAATCTACTTAGAGTAAATAAACCACTGGGTGCATTTCTTTGGCCTTAGGACTGTTTTTTTATGAAGTACATACCCAAAGTTGAGTAAAAAAAACATTAAAAAGTGAATTTTGCATGTGTGGTCCCCTTTAATATCAAGGAGAGTGCTCCTCTCCGTACATGTTCCAGCGTCACCTGAATCAGAGGGATGGGTGGAAACGTGTAATACAGTGCCCCTGCTGGCCAGCTGTGGGTGAGGGCATCTGTCCCTAGCAACGCGTCTGTTTCCTTCAGTGAGAAGTACAGGGCGCAGTGCGTGCTGGTTTTGTAGGCAAACAGATCGACGGATGCCCGCCCGTATCGTGACCAGATCTGGTTCACGACACGTGGGTTCAGTCTCCATTCTGAGGCTAACAGTTGTCCTCTTGAGAGGGCGTCTACCCTGTGGTTTAGCTCGCCCGGGATGTGTGTCGCCCTCAGTGGCAATATTCTTGGGTCGTACCACGTGAGCAGCTTGTGTGTCAGACTGAGGAGGGGTCGGGACCTTGTCCCCCCTTCCCTGTTTATGTAGGACACAGTTGTCCTGTTGTCCGATTTTATGAGGACATGTTGTCCTGCAATCAGTACCTTTTTGAAAAAGTGTTTCATTGATAAACAGCCTTCAATTCCAAGAAGTTGAATTGTAATCTTGCTTCCTGTTGTTTTCAGAGGCCTTGGGCATTCTGATGTCGGCAAACAGCTCCCCATCCTCTCTTTGAGGCATCTGTCGTGATCACCACGCGGGACAATACTCGTCCCAGTGGGATGCCTGTTGTGAACATTGCAGGATCCCTCCAGGGTTCCAGGGCTGTCAGACACTCTGGGCTGATCAGAATCTTCCCTGTTCGCCTCAGGGGAACAGGGTGCATTTGTTTGTTTAGCCATATTTGCAGAGCACGCATTTTTAATAGCGCTTGTGGGACGCAGGGAATGGCTGTTGCTAACAGGCCCAAGAGGCGCTAGCAGACCTCAATTTTTTTTTTCAATTTCAACTTTATTTTGGTAAATTAAAAAGATTACAAACAAAAATAAAACTGTAAGAGGGGGTGAAGAGACGACACAGGAGACAGGCTGTAGAACCTCACCTTTTAATCACATCTTACTAAACTGGCGGGAACCCGCCCAACACTGCTTTATATACCCACATAACATCCGGTCCTCTGGACCTTTCACAATAAAAGCATCCTGTAATACATTCGGTCCACTGGGTGTGAGTAGAGCCCCCTAGTGGTCCACCACACACGCCCCCCCAGAACACCCAGTAAGGTCCATCACTAGTCCCGCATTTTAGGTTTGATCAAACGACCAGAACGGCTGAACCTGGGCCCTGCAGAACCAGTCTGATGAAGTGGAGGGCTACGAGGAGGGTCTGCAGAAGATTCGGGCTCCAATGGACGTTGAGAGTTTCCGGAAGAAGGACCGCCGTCCGTTAATAATGTGGATGGAGGTCTGCCTCTGCGAGGAGCTTGGGCCGTAACAACCTGATCATCTGACATAACATGAGCTGGTTTAAGCCTATCAATACAGACAGTCTCAGTACGACCCCCTAAATCCAAAATGAAATGTTTCGGACCTGGTTGAAGAACTCGAAACGGTCCATCATACAAAGGCTGTAGTGGTGTCCTGTGTGCATTGTGTTTGACAAAAACAAATTTAGAGGACTCCAGACTCTTAGGGACAAATGACTGCGGTAAACAATGGTGTACCGGACCGGGGACACGAAAAGGGGCCTCCTGAGGTGAAAGATGGAGCAACGGTGGAGCGAACTGTGGTGAGGGTACCTCAGGTAAAAACTCACCGGGGACGCGCACAGGCTGACCGTAAACCATTTCAGCCGGGGAAGAGCTCAGGTCTTCTTTGGTTGCGGTACGCAACCCCAACAAAACCCAGGGAAGGCGGTCAATCCAGTTGTCACCGGTCAATGCAGCACGAAGTGCAGCTTTCAATGACCTGTGAAACCGTTCACACAAACCATTAGCTTGGGGGTTGTAAGCGGTGGTCCTGTGAACGTTAGTCCCCAGACCCTTGGCCATGGTAGACCAAAGCTCCGAAACAAACTGCGGGCCCCTGTCCGATGTAATGTCTGAAGGGGGGCCGAAACGTGCAACCCAGGTAGACAAAAAGGCCCGGGCCACCACTGCAGATGTTGTGGACGTCAGAGGAACCACCTCTGGCCACCTGGTGGTACGGTCTATCATAGTCAGCAGATGAGTAAAACCCTGTGATGGAGGCAGAGGGCCTACTAGGTCTACGTGCACATGATCAAACCGCCGACTTGGGATGGGGAAAGGTTCCAACGGTGCTTTGGTGTGTCTGTTAACCTTAGCACGCTGGCATGGGACACACGCTGCTGCCCACTCCTTAACCGCTTTACGCAGACCGGGCCAAACAAACTTTGAGCTGACCAGTTTCACAGAGGCTCTAACACCTGGGTGAGAAAGGGAATGTAAGGAGTCAAAAACGCGGCGTCGCCATGAAGCTGGAACCAGGGGGCGGGGCCTGCCTGTAGATACGTCACAGAGCAGGAGAGGACCTCCGTCATTCACCTGCCTTTCCTCCAACTCGAGGCCTGTGGGGCCGGACTGGAGCTCGAGTATTTCTGCATCGCTACGTTGGTCCGCAGCCATAGCAGAAAAATCGATGCCAACGTACACGGGAGCGATCAGCACCCGGGAGAGACAGTCAGCCACCACATTGGATTTTCCAGCCACATGCTGAATGTCTGTAGTAAATTCAGACACCGCTGCGAGGTGGCGTTGCTGGCGAGCAGACCAGGGGTCAGAAATTTTTGACATAGCAAACACCAGGGGTTTGTGGTCAACGTATGCAGTGAACTGGCGGCCTTCCAGGAAAAACCTGAAATGGCGTGTAGCCAGGTAAAGCGCCAGCAACTCTCTGTCAAAAACACTGTATTTCAGCTCATTGTCCCGTAGCGTACGGCTGAAAAATGCAAGCGGCTGCCAAACCCCGGAAACCTGCTGTTCTAACACAGCCCCCACCGCAACATCAGATGCGTCGGTTGTTAAAGCTATTTGCGCCGCTGGGGATGGATGGGCCAAAAGGGCAGCAGTGGCCAGTGCAGCTTTAGCATCACCAAATGCCTGTAGGCGTTCTGGTGTCCAGTCCACGCTGTCGTTGGGCTTTTTCTTTTTCAGCGCTCCATAGAGCGGACGCAGCAGGTGTGCTGCCCTGGGGAGGAAACGGTTATAGAAGTTAACCATTCCCAAAAACTCTTGTAGCGCTTTAATAGACTGGGGCTGTGGGAAATCTGACACCGCCTGCACTTTGTTTGGTAACGGGACGGCACCACTTGCGGAAATGCGGTGGCCCAAAAAGTCAATGACTGGCAGTCCAAACTGGCATTTCGCTGTATTTACAATCAGGCCATGTGCAGCCAGGCGCTGAAAAACCTCACGGAGGTGGGACATGTGCTGCTCAGCCGAGCTGCTAGCCACCAGGATGTCGTCCAAGTACACAAATACGAAGGACAGACCCCTTAGGACTGAATCCATCAACCGCTGAAATGTTTGTGCTGCACCTTTAAGACCAAAAGGCATGCGCAAAAACTCAAACAGGCCGAAAGGCGTGATAACAGCGGTCTTAGGGACATCTTCCACATGCACAGGAACCTGGTGGTATCCCCGTACTAAATCTACTTTAGAAAAAATGGAGGTCCCAGCCAGGTGCACTGAAAAATCCTGGATGTGGGGGATGGGGTAACGATCGTTCTCTGTGATGTTATTGAGGCGGCGGAAATCTCCACATGGCCGCCATTTGCCGTCTGCCTTGGGCACCATGTGGAGGGGGGAGGCCCACGGACTGTTTGAGCGCTGCACGATGCCTAAACGCTCCATGTTAGCAAACTCTTCCTGTGCTATTGCTAGCTTAGTAGCATCGAGGCGGCGTGCACGTGCGAACACCGGGGGCCCCTTTGTGGGAATATAATGTTCGACCCCATGTTTTGTGTTTGTGGTTGCAAAATCAGGAACAGTCAGCGAGGGAAACTCAGACAATAAACGCTGAAACACATTACCCGAAGCTAAAAAGTTAGCATGCATTAAAGGCCCAGCTCCTCGCGTCTTACAAGGCAGTGACGAAAAAGACACAGCGTCGATCAAACGTCTGTTAGCAATGTCAACAAGGAGCCCGTGAGCACAAAGAAAATCAGCCCCTAAAATAGGGACCGAGCTAGCAGCTACCACAAAGTTCCACCGGAAGTCTCGTTCATGTTTTTAATCCGAAAGGTAAAGCTAGGAATTCGTAAGCTTTCCCCTCGAATGCAAAACTGAGATATTTTCTGTGTCTTTTCCAGATGATCACGTGGAAAAAAGCGTCTTTCAAATCCACGGTGCATGCATGGTCTCCCGGTCTCACAGACTGGAGCACCTGTCTCAGTGTGAGCATTTTGAATTTGTAAGTTTTTATTCTCCTGTTCAATACTCTGACAGCGAGAATCGGTCTCAAGATCTGATCCTATTTTGGCATGAGGAAATACTTGCTGAAGTGGCCAGAGTGTATATTGGTTTTTGGAACAACACTTATCAATCAATCAAATCAATCTTTATTTATAGAGCCCCTTTCAGCAGCCAGAAGGTGCACAAAGTGCTGAACAATACAGAAATAAAAACAAACAATAAAAAATAAAAAAACAACAACAATAAAAACAGCCAGTTAAAAACAATTTAGACCTAACAAGAATGTCAAAGAACCACTAGGCATTAAAAGCCTGCCTGAATAAGAAGGTTTTTAGATTAGATTTAAAAGACTCCATATGAGTAATGGAGCGCAAGTCCAGAGGTAGCTTATTCCAGAGACTGGGTGCAACGAAAGAAAAGGCCCGGTCACCCCAACGTTTGTAGTTGGTCTTTGGAACAGATAGGAGAAATGTATTTGATGATCTCAGTGTTCTCCTATATTCGCGGACAGTTACAAGATCAGTCAAATACAGTGGGGCAAGACCATTAAGAGCTTTAAAAGTGAATAATAAAATTTTAAATTTAATTCTAAAATCAATTGGAAGCCAATGGAGAGAAAATAAAACAGGGGTAATGTGTTCACGTCTGGAGGTGTTTGTTAAAAGTCTAGCTGCAGCATTTTGGACCAATTGAAGGCGTTTAATGGAGGATTGGGAGATTCCCGCATATAGGGAATTGCAGTAGTCAAGCCTTGAGGTGATAAAAGCATGAATGGCCTTTTCTAAATCAAAACGATTTAAAAAAGGTTTAACTTTGTATAAAAGACGTAGTTGATAAAAACAGGCCTTGACTACAGACGCTATTTGTTTATCAAATTTTAAGTCCTTGTCAAATGTCACCCCCAAGTTTTTAATTTTTGGTCTGCATTTGGAAGTTAGAGCACCAAAGTTACAGGGAGCATCATCACCGAAGAAGATGCATTCTGTCTTTCCTTCGTTTAAAAACAAAAAATTACGGTGAAGCCACTGTTTAATGTCGGCAATACAATCAGCGTATGGGGTGAGAAGATTGCTGTTTTTGGGTTTCATTGGTAGATAAATTTGTACATCATCGGCATAGCAGTGAAAAGAAAAATTATGTCTGGCTATTACTGATCCAAGGGGCAGCATGTACAGTGAAAAGAGGAGAGGACCGAGAATAGAACCCTGCGGCACACCACAAGAGAGAACGGCAGTGGAGGAAGAAAGAGTGTCCAGCATGACAGAGAATGTTCTGTTGGTCAAGTAGGCAGTGAACCACTTGAGTGCTGTACCAGAAATTCCAACATAATGTTGAAGGTGAGATAGAAGGACATGACCCCTTTCTGTAGCATTGTTGATATCTCCTCTCTCAGGACGTGTGCAAAGTCTGGTTTTATGCTTGACTTTAGCACCCCAGTGAACTGGGGCGGCCCCTTGTGGAACTGCAGCCTGAGGCCGTGACGCACTGTTGTCATGACCCACGTGTTTAGGAGACACGCCTCCCAGGCCTGCACGTGCACTGTGAGCCTGGAAGGTATGTTTATTGTGGGCTGCCTGCGTCTCGTGCAAGCATGAGGGGGAGGTGTTTGCTCCCCCTCGCTCGGCCCTGTGCGAGCTGACCTACCCGTCAACAGACGCCGTGAAGTCTGCCTGCTCCAGACATAATCCAGGCATCCCGTTGTGGTTCATTTTCTTACCTGGCACCTTGTGGTTCACGAGGGAGGAGGGGTGATTGCCTTCTCCCTTCAACGTGACTGTTTTCATAAAAAAGGTGTTTTGCTGTTGCTGTTGTTGTTTTTTCTTTGTTTTTTTTTAGTCAACAACCAGGGCAGTTTGTGCTTTGGTTCTTTTATTTTCGTGTTTTGAAGAACAATATTTTGTCTTTATTTCACACATAGCAGAAACATTATGTTTAGTGCACACACGAACATCACCAGCTTTTCGTAGTCTTTTACAAATAAAGTCTGGGTTTAAACAACTAGGTCCCCGTACCACATGGGCGGACGAACCAACAAAACTGTGGAGCGGGCCCTTCTGTCTCCCGTCCCGGTTCGCTGAGGAAGTCCTCGGCGGAACCGCTTGGTGAGGAACAAACCTGTTCCTGCTCCAGGACTGTCCAACCTGAGGTGGGTTTGCTGCGGGCCTCGGTCGCTGCTCCCCATCATAAGCTGGCCTTTTCTGCAGCGGGCGGCGTGTGGCTGAGCGGTGTCGAGGCTGCACGGACCTGCTCCCACTGATGTCTCTGGGGGATGCAAAGGCTTTTCTTGGCATCCCCTCATGTAGAGCCTCGGCCTGTTTACACCTCTGTTCCAACATGCTCTGGATACGCTCCAGCGCCCCCCGAAGAGTCCTGTCGGCTCGATCGGGTGGTGGAGGAAGGGGAACCGCTGGCCCTCCGGCAGGTCCGTCAATGTCAACCACAGGTGGTGCTGGGCGACGACCACTTCAGCCATGCATCTCCCCTGAGCGGTACTCCATTTGTGGGACGTTGGCGATTCCTGCCGCCTCCATTCCAGCGACGTCGAGGAACTGAGAAAGTGGCAGAAGCATGGGAACCCTGGGTTCAGCCCAGGTGCGAGTAAGCTCCGTGAGGAAATCAGGAAAAATTGGCATTCTGTACCTCGTGGCCGACTGTTGCTTCGCGTAGAAGTAGGTGCCCGCCAACCTCGTAACCTGTTTGCGAGGTGGGGGTTCTGGCCAAGCGATCTGCAACGTGTCCGCCGCTCTGCGACACAAGTCGAACAAGGCAGGGATCGAGACATCTGTCTCTGGCAGAGCTGGCGCCAGGTTCTGGAAGAAGTCTTCTTCCTCCCCTTCGTACTCGTTGTCAGCTTCATCATCAGAAATTTCACCTGAGGCTGTTAGCGGGATCTCATCCGCGTTCATCATGCCTCGTGTGTCAAATTCAGCTGTTGAGTCCCCGATGGGGGCCGCCATGTCCAAACTGTCCCCCCATTCGACCTGTCCACTGTCCTCCAGATCCATGCTCTCGAGCTCTGGTGTTGGAGTGAGCGCCTCTGCAAGGTCCGGGTCCCGTGGTGTCGCGTGCCGCCCATGGCCTTGGCCGCGATGTCCACGCGGCGCTTCCTCACGGCTTCCAGCATCTGGCTGCAGTATGGACAGGAGTCGGGGGATTCCAGCGCTGTCTTATCGTGCAACATCCCCAAGCAGATGGGAAAGGCCTTGTGGATGTCCGTCGCCGAGAGGGAGTAGCTGCAACCGCTGGGGCAGGCACGTGAGCTCGGGCTCACTGGCCTGTTGGTCTTCTTAGAATTTTTGGGTTTTCGCTTTCCCTTCTTCAGGAGCCATGGCTGAGAAGAGTCGAGCTCGTTAGTAGTACTAACGGTGTCCGAAGACGTCTCATTCGTCGCGTTGCTTTCGGTGGCTAGCCTGCTACTCGTTAGCAGGGTAGCGGTGTGACGTAGTTAGCACCGTCGAGCGAAGCAGCTGCGAAGAGAGAAGAAAAAGCTTTGAGGTTAAATAAAGGGTGCTGGACTAGCTTTTTCGCTAGCCCAGCAATACGTAGGAAATTTCTCTGTACACTCAGCGTAAGGAGCAAGCTCACCTCTGGTCGAGCGACGTAGAAACAGAGAAGTCCCACGAAGTTCAGGTTTAGCGAGGTGAAGGGCAAAATAGATCGTTAAGATGGGCGCAGTCGTCTTTATGGACAGAGGGCGTGGCCTCTGTGGTGTCGCTGATGCCCACCTGCCGTAAAGGCGTGATTGTATTACTTCAGGTAATCGCGCGGGGGCGCAATTTCCCATAGTCATATGTTGTACCGAGTGATTGACTGATAAGGGAACTGCTGTAAAACCGCCAAACCAACCGTTAACAAAAACTTGTTGATTATTCACAAATAAATGAATCTCAAACTAGTACACAACTCATTAACCACCAGCTGTATGAATGACTGAAAGATTTGCTAAAGGTGCATCATACATCAGTGTCAACACATAACCAAATAGTAATTTTACATTTTCTAACATTTCTGAAATGTAATTGCTGAAAATTTGTTTTCTCTCTCCTTTTAATTTATCTATTTACCGGTAGTTATTACCGGTAGTTATTTTTAGTTAAAAATAAAGTTATACCTCTGAATTTGCAGATACATGTGTAAAAGTTATCAGAATGTTGTGAAAAAGTATGCTTAGCAAGGAGGAGACATTTTTGAGCAACTCTTGTCTCAGTATTTTATAAGAATAAGTTAAGATTGTCTACTTTAAAGTGTCATGGTCTTAAAATTGTATTCTATTATTCTCATATCACCCCAGAATCTCCTGGGCCAGTTGAAACTTTCATTGGTAAACTGTATATTGGATTTTTTTTTTTTTATTTGGTGGCCATGTGTGGCATGGTAGTGTAGTTGGTAGAGCTGCAGCCTCTCAGTGAGAAGGTCACCGGCACAAATCCCAGCCAAGAACCTTTCTGGATGGAGTTTGCATGTTCTCGCCATGCATGCATGTTTTCTCCAGGTACTCCGATTTCTTCCCACGGACCAAAAATATGCATGTTAGGCTGATTGGTAACTCTAAATTGTCTCTAGGTGTGAGTAAGAGAGTCAATGGCTGTTTGTCTCGTTTGCCTCATTTGTCTCTGTGTCCCTGTGATGGACTGGAGACTTGTCCAGGGTATCCCCAACCTCTCACACAGTGATTGCTGGATGTGGACGCCAGTGACCTCCACAACCTAAAGGAAGAAGATGGTAAAGGGGATGCATGGATGGACATTATGACAACATATGTAAGTATTCAGACAAATGCCAACTTGTTTATTTGTTAAAGCATGATTGTGCAATAGGTTAGCACTGTTGATACTCAGCACAGGGTTCACTGGTTTGACTACCAGCTGGGGCCGTTTTGCTTAGAGTTTACATGTTCCCTCTGTGCAAGTCTGGGTTTTTTAAAGGTTATTTGGTGTTTCTCACAAGCTAAGAGCATGCACATTTAGTTAATTGGCTACTTTAGATGTGAGCATTAGTGATTATTTGTCTATTCTGTCTCTGTGTGGCCCTGTGATAGACTGGAAACCCAATCGGGGTGTACCCTACCTCTCAGCCAATGTCAACTAGAGACGAGTTCGAGCTCCTTACAACATTGAACAGAACAATGCAGATAAAAAAGAAAGATTTAAAAGAAAGATTTAAAAGAAAAAAAATGAACATTTATATGATTTATTACCGATATTTATAAACAAGTCCACATCGTACACAACATTTCTGAGTTGTCACTAACTCTAGCAATGACAATGTTAAATTCAAGGTAAAATATGTTAACTGCAATGAAAAAAATTTGTCTGAGTAAAAATATGTTTGGTTAAAGAAAATACTGCACATCCATAACAAATAGTATACATGACCTGTGACTGTTAGATTACAGGAAGACTAATAGTTACTCCTGATAGTTCTATAATGATAGTAACAGCATGATAAAATCTTCTGGACAAAGATAAAAGAAACAACACCAAAGCAGTACTTGCATGAGTACTTTTTATCACTCTAACATAACACATGTCCAACAGTAGAGTAACAGTGAGATACACAAAAAAAAAATCAGTTTCTATATATAATGAGCCATTTATAAGATGACATAGAGAACATCTCTCCAGCATCAACAGCTTCTAGTACAGTAAAAATCAATGAGCCAAAACAATACACAACCCCACATTCATACAAACCCTTATACTCTCACCCATACATCTTGTAAATACACACTGGTTGCATTCACATGCACCCGCTCACCAAACACCCAGTGACTGTGTCTGAGCATGCATCTGTCAGGCAGCTGAGAATGAGATGAGTAAACAGAACAGTGGTGTGTCTCTGCGGAGCAATACTAATCAGACTTCAGCTCACTCATTAGTCTGCATGCTAAATACTCTACTCATTAGCCTGCATGCTAAACACATCAGTCATTAGTCAGACTGGTAAATTAGCCATTTATTTGGCTGCATACTAAATACCAATGTCAGAGTTAAATGTGTAATTTACCAAGCTGAACTCTAAAGCACTGCTGTGATTAGGTGTTGCACGGTCCACTTATTGGACAGAATACTTAAAGGCCTACACATTAGTACGCATGCCAAACAGCTCCGGTCAATACTAAGTGGCCTGATCTAATAGCTGAAGGATTTAGCTATCGAGTCAGAGCAGTTTCTTAAATACACCCAGGTCACAAGGTGTCAGAACCACAGGACATCTTGCACTGTCAGTAGCTTAATCTAAAGCTGCGAGTCTGCCCGATCTTTATTTTTAAAGCAACTAAAACTACTAAAGCAGTGTTATTATCAGAGTAAACTTCTTTTTTTTTGTTGGTGAAATGTGTGGTTTTTTTTTTTCTTTTCCGGGTGTTCAACTTCCTTTTCTATATTTTCTTTGAAATAGTCTTGTTTTTATGTTTTTACTAGCATGCGATAATTGTATATCAGTGGTGATGTCATAATATGAAAAACTAGCAAGAACAATATTGAATACAGAAAGAAAGATGAAGACGACAAGAGCATCTTGTACAGATCTGACATGTATTAGCTACATCATTAGGATTCCAGATCTTATCTGTGAGGGAGGTTTGATGATGGATAAGAAACAAAACAGTCATTAAGATACTATCTCACTGGACTGTGATGCAATGCAATGGCATTTGCGAGTGAGTCTCCAAGATGTTTTGAAACATTTGCAGACTTTTTCCGGTTCCTTGTGTGAGTTGCAGAGGCTTGCAGGCTCATCAAATGTGACAGTCATTCTCTAGAAATAGTCAGAGTTGTTGCAGACTTTCAAATTAATGTCCAGTCTTTCTTAATTTAGCTTTTGAAATGTTTTAGAACTAAAGCTATAAACTGACCCCATGAGCGTTCTCCTCTGATAGAAGAGACTGCAACCCTTAATAGCCAAGTCTAGAAACCACGCTAATGATAATTATTATTTCAAAGCTGGTCCAAATCTGCCTGTCTTCATTTAAAAAGGTGTACTCCAGTCAACTGAATCCTAAATGTGGGGGGTGGCTCTTAAGGTGGAAACAAAGTGGGCCAAAAGAGTACTTATAGGTGGCAAATGAAATACACAGCAGTTTTGTAAGCCACATATACTCATAGGTGGGCACCAGACCGCTAGGGAGCGCTAAAGCGCTAATCCGCTGATAGTGGACCTAAACAATTTGTTAGCGCTATATCGGATTGACTAACTTTTATAATTCATAAGCGGATTTGCGCTATTTTTATTTAAAATGCAGTACTGCTAATAACTACAGTAATTATCTATCAGTAAAAACGAAAAAAAATGTATTTACGGGCTCTTAAATCAACCGGACGACTGCTCACGGACCACATCCGGTCAGCGCCGGATGTGGTCCGTGAAAAAAAAGCGTCCCCCTAAGGGGCCCTATTGGCTAAAGAGAGCTCTCTCTATAGCAGTTAGCAGCCAGTGTGTTACTCTGCAGCCTTATTGCTTGTTTTCGAAGAGTCAGACGAAGAGTTTTTAACATGGAGGGTGAACTTATGGATGTTTCTCAGCGGCCTACGCGACGCGTCAGCGCCTCATTTGCCCTGCTCAAAATGGCGACCGGCCACAGAAGCGAGCGGGCCCACACGAAGGACTTTACAAGAAAACACGGTAAAAACAATTATTTCTTTGCTGAGAAAAAATATATTTCTTAGCTGATTTTTTTGAACAAGGGTTCCTGAGCTTAACCGTTTCACGAAATGGTCAAATCTGCTGGATTTAAAAAAGTAGTTCGCCATTTCAAATGGCAAACTACTTTCTTTCATGCAAATTGCCCCACTGGTGGGACGGCTTTATTTCTTTAAATTTTGCTAAATAAATGCTTAAAAATAAATATTTCTTAGCTGACTTTATAGCACAAGGGTTCCTGAGCTTAACTGTTTGACGAAATGGTCGAATCTGCTGGATTAAAAAAAGTAGTTCGCCATTTGCACGTTAGCTTTTTAGAATTAGCTTCCGCTAGCTTTACTAAGACGTAAGCGCTTTTGAAATTGTGGACCTAAATAAATTAATAAGCGCTTTAGAAATAGCGGAACTAATTTTTGGATTAGCGCTGCCCAGCACTGCAGATACTACAAAAGTAGCCATTATTTTTAAAACTTTCACTTTGTCAGAAACACTAAGAATTCAGTGAGACTCCAAGAGAAATGTATATATGTTTTTGCAGTTTCTCACAACTTTAAGTCACCAACTAGTTTCCAACAGTCCCAGACCAGTGAGATACTATTTGTCATCACACATACAGGTATTACTGTTTTATTCCACTTCAGTGAAATACCAGTGTTTCAATATAAAGTGCTTATTAAAATGCTTGCAAACCCACATACACACACACACCCCAGAACATAGGAGGATCTGCGGTGGAAGTGGTCTCCAGCTACAAGTACTTGGATGTGCCCCTGAATGATAACCTCAGCTGGGACAACAACACCACCAGCCTGATCAAGAAAGGTCATCAGAGACTCTACTTCCTCAAGCGGCTGAGACGAGCTGGTCTGAGAAGCTCAGTCCTCACCTCCTTCTACAGGGGCCTCATGTACAAAGACTTGCGTGGACTTCTTACTGAAACGTGATGTACGGTCAAATACAGAAAACGGCGTACGCACAAAAAAATCCAGATGTATCAAACTGTGCGTACGCCGGAATCCACGCACATTGCTTTTGTACATCACAATCAACGTGGAATTGAGTTGGCGTGGGGCTGCGCACATTTCCACGTTCAGTTCTGTTTTGATACATACGGAGTTTTGCGTGGAAAATGGCGTATGCAAGGTTTTTGTGCGTACGCATCGTTGATACATGAGGCCCCTGGTGTGCAGTGGAGAGCATCCTGTGCTCCAGCATCAACGTGTGGCATGGAGGCTGCACAGCTGCAGAAAGAAACGCTTTACAGAGAGTGGTGAAGGCTGCACAGAAGACTGTTGGAGTCAGCCTCCCCACCATCACCGACATCTACATCTTCAGAAGAAGGAAGAGAACCACCTGCATCATGAAGGACCCCACTCACCCAGCACACAATTTTTCCCCCGCTCTCCTCAGGCAGAAGGTTGAGGGACATTCAGTGCAGAACCACTAGACTGAGGAACAGCTTCTACCCTGAAGCTGTTAGACTCTTGAATCTCTAACCAGAATAATCACTGTGAAAAAAAAATCATCATGTTGCTGTTGATTTATTTCATGCTGCTGTGTTCATTCGTACTCATCTGCTCACACAGACTCACGTTTGTGCTGCTGTTTGCGTATTGTCTTTGTACTACTAGTGCTTACCATATTTTTAGTTTAAAATTTTTCTTAGTTCATATCTTAAATGTTTTTCTTATACATTTCATACTTTTGTTGGATGTAAGTGGGACCCTGTGTACACAATTTCGTTACACCACATGAAGCACATGTGATGTGTATAACAAATAAAGAGACTTTGACTTTGACCTTGACTTATTTTAACACTTTTTTTTAAATTAAATGTTTTAAAACCCTAAAATTTATATTTTTACAGTTCCTCTATTTTAATTAGTTGTGGAAACTGACAAGATATAAACTGTCAATACTCAATCTAAGTTTGCCACCCATTTCTACTTTTTCTTCACTTTTTTCTTTTAGAGCTAAGTATCAGTTTTCATGCTCTATACAAAGCAACAAGCACATACTGTTCAGTTTTTTTTTTTGTTATTGTTGTTTTTGTTTTATGAATGTCTGATTAATGAAAAGGGCTTTACATAACAAGATGAAAAAAATAAGTGCTATGAGACATTTAATTCCCAGTTGTCATGCATCCCACCAGACAATTGTCCTGTGGTAGGCCCACAGCTGATCCTTTAATTGTCTAATACAGTGGAGAACATAATTATTTGATCCCCTGCTGAATTTTATAACTTTGTCTACTTACAAAATGTAACCAAATCAAATTTAAAATGGTAGATTAATTTAAATGGAGAGGGGTAGAATATAAAAATAACAATAAACACACACACACACACACACACACACACACACACACAATACAAAAAAATTGCTAATCAGTCTGCATGCATGCCATTGAGGGAAATATGTGTTTGATGTCTTGCAACCAAAACATAATTCTGACACACAGATGACATTGTATGTGTGTAAGACACACTTGTCTACAAAAACGGTTTCTTTCATTCAAACCTCTCCACCATCATGGTCAAGACCAAAGAGGTATCAAAACATGTTGGGGACAAAATATAAAATAAGCACAAGAATGGAACAGGTTATAAGACATTTGGAAAGAGGTTTGGTGGGAAGGTAACAACTGCTGGTGTGATTATTTGAAAATGGAAAAAATATAAAATAATCAATGATCACTCAGTCTGGAGCTTAAGCTGGTGCTTCAGGCAATAGCTTGCCTCATGGGGTGTGGATTATCATAAACAAGAGTACTGAATATGGGACATTATATGCCCATGGACGAACTATTATACAGCAGTCTACAGCAATGGCTCAGACAAGCAAATACCATTTGAAACGTTGACCATGATTTGTGACCTTAACCTTAAAGCTGACGTGATGAAAAGTGTACCCATATGCTGTCTAGTAATGATCCATATGTATATGAAGTTTCATTAAATTATTTTGAGCAAGTCAGAAGGTATATGCGGGAGAAGATAGAAAACTAACAATCCTTAGAGAGGAAATTGGATTGTTGCAGTAGCAGCTCTCCGGGTCGGGGAGGAGGACCTGCCCCAAGTGGAGGAGTTTAATGCCTCTTTTCCACCGCTCGGCTCGGCTCGGGTTGGATCGGCTCAGGTCGGCTCAGTTCGGGTCGGGTCACATCTATGTTCTGTTTCCACAGCTTTTTTGTACCCCTTCTGTGGGCGGGGTCCAGAATCCTACTCGTCTTACCACATGGTGGCAGTAGTGTTCCTCAAGCTATTTACTACAGTACTAGCCACCACTAGAAGAAGAACACAATAAAGACTTTGTTTCACATATTATCAATTCTATCAAAAACCACAAAGCTGATATTTTTCAAAAAAATCTAGTGTGATCACAACATGTTCATATACGAAATGTATCCTGTTGGAGTTATTTGAAATAAAATTCAATGTTTTATAGACATAAATGTGTCAACCTACGTCCATTATTTTCTACTTTGTTTCACATATTATCAATTCTATCAAAAACCACAAAGCTGATATTTTTCAAAAAAATCTAGTGTGATCACAACATGTTCATATACGAAATGTATCCTGTTGGAGTTATTTGAAATAAAATTCAATGTTTTATAGACATAAATGTGTCAACCTACGTCCATTATTTTCTACTTTGTTTCACATATTATCAATTCTATCAAAAACCACAAAGCTGATATTTTTCAAAAAAATCTAGTGTGATCACATCATGTTCATATACGAAATGTATCCTGTTGGAGTTATTTGAAATAAAATTCAATGTTTTATAGACATAAATGTGTCAACCTACGTCCATTATTTTCTACTTTGTTTCACATATTATCAATTCTATCAAAAACCACAAAGCTGATATTTTTCAAAAAAATCTAGTGTGATCACATCATGTTCATATACGAAATGTATCCTGTTGGAGTTATTTGAAATAAAATTCAATGTTTTATAGACATAAATGTGTCAACCTACGTCCATTATTTTCTACTTTGTTTCACATATTATCAATTCTATCAAAAACCACAAAGCTGATATTTTTCAAAAAAATCTAGTGTGATCACAACATATTCATACACGAAATGTATCCTGTTGGAGTTATTTGAAATAAAATTCGAATTTTTATAATTTATTTTCGTTGTGCAAACACAGGTTTTGGAAAAAGTCAAAGCGAAACTACTTTAAATGCAGCACATTTGACCATACGTGACAATATTAAAGCGTGGTTAAGCTCAGGAGCCCTCGTACTATTAAAGTCAGCTATGAAATATATTTTATATCTGTTCATTGAGCTACATTTAAAGACATAAAGCCGCCCGCGCGCCGCGTGTTACTCGTGGCGAAACTACTTTTTAAAATCGTGCAGTTTTGAGCAGTACGTGATTTTATTAAGGACACGTTCAGCTGAAGACCCATCTTTGCTATAAATTTAAAAAATAACAATTGTTTTTACCGTGTTATTCATGTAAAAGTCCTGCCGTGGTAGCTTCCCTCGCTTCCGTAAAAACAGCTCTCGTCTCCTCCTCCCTCCTTCCGGAGCGGGTGAGCTCGCTTCAGTACACCTCTGAAAGCAGCCCGAAAATCTCAGGAAATCTCGCGCGGCTCCGCTCGGAATAGCCGGTGGGAAAGGATGAAAGGGGGTCTCTGCGACGCACATATGACGTAACATCCGACCCGAGCCGACCGGTGGAAAAGGGGCATAAGTATCTCGGGATCTTGTTCACGAATGAGGGAAAACTGGAGCGTGAGATCGATAGGCGGATAGGTGCAGCGTCCGCAGTGAAGCGGGCGCTGTACCGGTCTGTCGTGGTGAAGAGAGAGCTGAGTCAAAAGGCAAAGCTCTCAATTTACCGATCGATCTACGTTCCCACCCTCATCTATGGTCATGAGCTTTGGGTTATGACCGAAAGAACAAGATCTCGGATACAAGCGGCTGAAATGAGTTTTCTCCGCAGGGTGTCTGGACTCTCC
Source organism: Garcialebias charrua (assembly GCA_038048925.1). NCBI lineage: Eukaryota > Metazoa > Chordata > Actinopteri > Cyprinodontiformes > Rivulidae > Garcialebias > Garcialebias charrua. The sequence continues at coordinate 22,078 of JBBPBX010010132.1, read as the reverse complement.
CTTAGAGATAGGGTGAGAAGCTCAGTCATCCGGGAGGGACTCGGAGTAGAGCCGCTGCTTCTCCACATCGAGAGGAGCCAGTTGAGGTGGCTCGGGCATCTGGTTAGGATGCCTCCTGGACGCCTCCCTGGTGAGGTGTTCCGGGCATGTCCCACCGGGAGGAGACCCAGAGGAAGACCCAGGACGCGCTGGAGGGACTATGTTTCTCGGCTGGCCTGGGAACGCCTTGGGATTCCCCCGGAGGAGCTGCTCCAAGTGGCTGGGGAGAGGGAAGTCTGGGCCTCCCTACTTAGGCTGCTACCCCCGCGACCCGACCCCGGATAAGCGGAAGAAGATGGATGGATGGATGGATGCAGTAGCAGGGAGAACACAGTGCAAAAACAGGTGCAAAACAACACAGTGTAAGACGTGGTGTGAAACAACGCAGTCTAAGAACAGGTGCAAGGTCTACACAGTGGAAAAATTGATGCAAAACCTCCAGATAACCCAAACAGATGCAGTTAATAAATCCAAAAGTAATGATTTCAAGAGGCAGAATAACTTAACTTCAGTTGGCAGGAAAAATTTCCTGTACCACTCTTTACATATGGGGTTGCCACAGTCTACATGTTACATGTTCTCTCCGTGCATGCGTGGGTTTTCTCCGGGTACTCCGGTTTTCTCCCACAGTCCAAAAACATGCATGTTAGGCTGATTGGTAACTCTAAATTGACCCTGGGTGTGAGTGAAACAGGTCCCTCTTGTAAATGAGTCCCCGTGGCTCAACGAGGCTAGCCTGTATAAATAAAGGTTGAATGAACAGTCTACCCCTGAAGCTGTTTCTCAGATTGTCCACAGTTTTGTGCAGTGGGTGGGAGTCATTATGCATGATGGTCTGTGGTTCAGCAAGAATCCTGTCTTCAGTCATCTACTCCAAGAGGACAAGCTTTGAAGCCCCAGCAGACTTCACCTTCCTGATGAGTCTGTTGGGATCCTTTACTTTGATGCCTGCTCCCCAGCACACCACAACAAAGAAGATGGTATTAGACTGGTAGAAGATCTGGAGCATCTTGTTCCTTACTCCATATGAGCCGAGCCTCCTCAGGAAGTAAAATTGGTTCATGTCCTTCATGTGCACTGCATCAATGTTGGTGGACTACTCCAGTTTGTTGTCATGCTAGATGCCCAGATATTTGTAGCTTGACACCATCTCCACATCTGTTTCACTGATGCAGAATGGAAATGGTTCAGACTTCTGAAGATTTCTGAAGTCAATCAAAAGTTCCATCATCTACTCCACATTTAGCTGTGAGTGGTTCTCCCCACTCCACCTCACAAAGTGGCCCACTAAGTCCCTGTATTCATGATCTCATCCTCCCTCCACACTCTCCACAATAGTCATGTCAGAGTATTTTGCAGATTACGACTCAATACAGTACCTAAAGTTCGTGGTGAAGGTGAAGAAGAGGAACGGGGACAGCACAGTATCCTGAGGGGCCCTGACATTGCTGATCACATGTTCTGTAGTCTCACAAACTGTGGTCTCCCCATCAGATAGTTGTCTATCCACCTTACCATGTAAGCATTCACTTGCACATCCTCCAGTTTGGCATTCAGCAGCCTGGGCTGCATGGTGTTGAAGGCGTTGCAAAAGTCAAAGAACATGACACGTACTGAGGTGTTGGGTCAATCCAGGAAGGAGTATGCTTTCTACAGTAAGCATAAGATGGCGTTCCAATTTTTTGCTGGTATGAAAACTGCAGAGGGTCTTTTGATGAGCCTACCAGTTACCTGAGATGAGTTAGAACCAGCTTCTCCATGACCTTCATGATGTGAAGTCAGTGCTAGTGGTCTGTAGTTGCCCATTGTTACAGATCATCACTTCTTGGGCACTGTGACCAAATAGGATGTTTTCTATAGTACTGGGACTTTCTCAAGGTGACACATGCTGAAGAGGTGCTGAAAAGATGGGGAATCAGCTCACACATAAGGAGTTTGTTAATGGTGTGAACATCATTGGTTACACACTATGCTGCCATGGATTGAAACTTTCCAGGACCCATAAGGTCGATCTTGTCCACATCTAATCTATGTTCATAGGCAAACTTAAAAATAACCTGTACATCTGGCATCTTAAGCAATCTGCAATTGTTTTTTAAAATATATTTCTGTATTTATTTTTATGCATATTAATTATGTTTAATAGAGTTTTAAAATGCACTCCCAATCAAGGTTAGAGTGTCCACCCACAAAACTGCACAAAAACAGGATGACAACAATTTAAGGAACTTGTCAATCAATCAATCAATCAATCAATCAATCAATCAATCAATCACCTTTATTTAACCAGGTAGAGCCCGTTGAGATCGAGATCTCTTTTACAAGGGTGACCTGGTCAAGTGGTCAGCAGCACACGTCACATTGGCAATAGGCATTTGCACTTATCAAAAAGAAAATAAAGAAAACTACAATCACAGTAAACAGATGTTGACAGTTCAAAACCAACAGGATATGACAGATTTCTATATACATTATATACAAAACAAGCAGACAAAAAAAACCAACAATGACATGTATATTGGATAAGTAGTGGTTAGAAACATCTGCAATGGTCAAGTTTCTTGATGACATTTTCTACTACGGTTGACATAAAGGATCCAGGAGAGATGAATGTTGATAGTTTCAGATCTTTCTGTAAGTTGTTCCAGGCTGAGGGGACGGCGAAGCTGAACGCTCTTTTTCCTAGTTCAGTTCTGACAGGAGGAACTGACAGGAGGACTAAATCGTTAGAGCGCAGGGAGTAATGACTGTGTGATGTTTGTATTAAGGAGGTGAGGTATGACGGGACTAGGTTTAGGAGGGTCTTGTAGATGAAGGATATCCAGTGAGTGTATCTGCGAGTGCTGAGAGATGACCAGCCAGATTTTACGTAAAGCTCACAGTGATGAGTGCGATAACTGGAGTCAGTAATGAACCGAAGGGCACCGTGGTAAATGGAGTCTAAGGACTGTAGGTATTTTGATGCAGCACTCATGTACAGCACGTCACCATAATCTAGTATTGGCATGAATGTTGCAGCTACTAATGTTCTCCTGGCTTTGCATGAGAAGCAGGATTTGTTTCTGAAGAAGAAACCTAGCTTCAGTTTGAGTTTAGTGGCCATTTTGGAGATGTGGGTTTTAAAAGACAGTTCAGTGTCAATGTTGAAACCTAGATATTTGTAGGTGGAGACCATTTCTATTTGTTTTCCCTCTTGGGTTCCAATTTGAGGTGGGTTCTCTGGTTGCAGCTTTCTGTTGGCAAGAACCATGAACTTGCTTTTGTCGGCATTTAGGACCAGTCTAAGTTTTTGCAGCCGTGACTGAATAATATTAAAAGCATCCTGAAGAGAGGTGAAAGCTTGGCTGAGGGAGGAAGAACAGCAATAGATGATGGTGTCATCTGCGTAATAATGGTGGGAGGCATTTGACAGATCACTGCAAAGATCGTTGATGTCAAAATGTTACAGAGATTCAAAGGTTTTATTCAATCAAACAACAGTTTCAAATTATTAACAGCAGTCATGTTTTGTTTCCACTTTGAAACTACGTACAGTATTTTTCTGTTTTAAAAGTTTCAATTTGGCTTAACACAGAACCACAAGTCTTACTCCATTTTGTAGAATGATGAAGAGTTAAATCAAAATTATTTTTGTCATAAAATTGAATGAAACAAATCTGCAACCCCAAATTAATTTTAGCATTGTAACCTCATAAGTCATATCTAAAAAAGCTAAGTCTGGTCCTCTGGACATTCAAAAAACAAAATGTCCAGAGGACCAGACTTAGCTTTTTTAGATTTTTCTACCTGGATTATTGAGCATGCATCAGGGTATTTTGAACTCATAAGTCATACTTTGTATTATTCTTCTAACAATTTAAAAAGTCTCCCGACAAATAAAAATAACATCATTATTGGAAAGAGTTAAACATTTTTGTTAAATATGCCAACCAGATTGTTCTTTATATGACCACAGAAAGAACAATTCATCTAGATTAGGCTTGGAGGCAATATAAAGCAAAGGAAGTTGGAAAAAAGGTGCAGTTAAAACATGACACATTTCCCATCTGTACTGTGGTTTCTATTTCCAAGTAAAATCTTTTAATCCTGTTTACTTTTTACTAGCCTCTAAAAATCTTTTTTTTTAATAAAGGTGGAATTTCCTGCTCAGCCATTTTATTGGGTTGAAATATATTTCACAGGTTTGTTCAGAAAGAAGTCACAGAGGGAATGAAAAATCATCAAACTTAAAAATCCAATTCAAATCAAAGATATTGCCACTGCACGTGACAGTGCTTGGGTTTGCTGAAATCACATCAACATTTTGGCATTTACATAAGTTTTGATGTTGCATCATTTACATTA